>OY740785.1:19462744-19515244 GCA_963514005.1 Raja brachyura
GCATTGAATTTGCCTTCCTGGTTGCCACAGGGTTCTCCCTGTGACCACGTGGGTTTCCTCCGGGTGCTCCGGTTTCCTCCCACATCCCAAAGACGTGCGGGCTTGTAAGTTGAACACAAAGAGCTGGAGTGACTCAGCGGCTCAGGCAGCATCTCTGGAGGACATGGACAGGTGACGCTTTTGGGTCTGGACCCTTCTTCGGACTCCAGTACACCGGTTGTGTTCTATGCATGCTTTCAGCATCTGCAGTTCCTTGTGCCCCGGGTTTGTGGGTCAATTGGCTTTCTGTAAAATTGGCCCCTAGTGTGTGTGGTGTGGATGAGAACGTGGGATAACACAGAACTAGTGTGAACAGTTGATCGCTGGCCAGCGTGGACTCGGTGGGCTGAAGGGCCTGTTTCCATGCTGTATTTCTAAACTAAACTAAATTGGGGTCCTGTGGTAGTGGACAAACAAGCGCGTCTCAGGTCATAGACTAGTACTACTGTGCACACACGTTCACGCAGGCACGCGCACACACATATGCACGCACACACACACAGTCATACAGAAACACATACACGTACAGACACACAAACATACAGACACACAGATATACAGACACACACACATACATGCACACACACACACACAACCACATGCACACACGCAAGCGTACGCACCGACAGACACATATGCACACACAAGCAGACATACAGACACAGACAGACACACAGACGCAGACAGACATGGAGACACACACACGGACACACACACGGACATACAGAAACACATACACGTACAGACACACAAACATACAGACACACAGATATACAGACACGCACACAGACGGACACACACACAGACATACAGAAACACATACACATACAGACACACAAACATACACAACATGCACCTACATTTTCAAGGTGAGAGGAATAATGTATTAGGAACCTGAGGAACAACATTTTCACACAGAGGGTGGTGGGGGCCTGGAACGCGCTGCCTGGGGTGGTGGTGGAGGTAGCTACGATAGTGACCTTTAAGAGGCCTTTAGATACAGTTAAGATGGGACTGGTTTAGATTGAGGCATCCTGGTCGGCATGGATGGGTTGGGCTGAAGGGCCTGTTTCTGTGCTGTATGAATCTCTAAAGATATCCACTCAAGGATTTGGGGGCACAGTTTCCTTCCTTCAACTGGAACACAAACAAAAATACAACAGAACTTAGGAATGTAATAGAAAAAGGAACTGTAGATGCTGGTTTATACCAAGAACAGACACAAAATGCTGGAGTAACTCAGATGGGTCGGACACAAAATGCTGGAGTAACTCAGCGGGTCAGACACAAAATGCTGGAGTAGCTCAGATGGGTCGGACACAAAATGCTGGAGTAACTCAGCGGGTCAGACACAAAATGCTGGAGTAGCTCAGATGGGTCGGACACTAAATGCTGGAGTAACTCAGATGGGTTGGACACAAAATGCTGGAGTAACTCAGCAGGTCAGGCACAAAGTGCTGGAGTAGCTCAGATGGGTTGGACGCAAAATGCTGGAACACATGAGTGGTCGAGTTACTCCGGCATTTTCTGTGTCAACTTGGGAATATATATCACCATTGCCGCACCATTGCTGGGCCACCCCTCCCCCAGCATCCTGTGGGAGCATCCACTCTGGGATCTGGCCGGGCCCACACTGGCCCCTCTCAGATTCACGGCCGAGATGGAGCCGTCCATTGTCCATCCGACTCACTGGGAGCCCCGAGGTCAGGCGATACGCGCGCCGTCGCTTCCTGTCGGAGGCTGTTGGATCGCCAGATGTGCAAGCCAGATGTTGCTTCTGACAGAAGAGACATTCCACTGCATCTGGCAGTGCTCCACAGCTTCATAAATATGTCTGAGGGCTTACTGTAACGTGCGTCTGGCCTGCAAGGCAGCAGATGAAAGCTAGCTCAGTCACCGGTTCAACTACAGGGCACATCCCCTTCTGAGATGGGTCGACTGGGCTTATATTCCCTGGAATTTGGAAGGATGAGAGGGAATCTTATAAAAACATATACAAATTTCAATGGATTGGACAGGCTAGATGCAGGAAAAATGTTCCCGGTGTTGGGGGAGTTCAGAACCGGCAATCACAGTTTAAGAATAAGGGGTTGGCCATTTACGACTGAGATGAGGAACAATGTTTTCACCCAGAGAGTTGTGAATCTGTGGAATTCTCTGCCACGGAAGGCAGTGGAGGCCGATTCTCTGGATGTTTTCAAGTGAGAGTTGGATTTAGCTCTTAGGGCTAACGGAATCAAGGGATATGGGGAAAAAGCAGGAACGGGGTACTGATTGTGGATGATCACATTGAATGGCGGTGCAGGCTCGAAGGGCCGAATGGCCTACTCCTGCACCTGTTTTCTAGGTCTCTATGTTTCTATGCGATGATCCACAACCTTGAAAGAGCATGGAGTGGCGTCCCACTCTAACGTCTCGGGAAGGCAAGGGGCCTTCAGACTTCCCCGGAGAGCCAAGACGGCAAGATAGTGAAGAGTTTAAGAAACAGTTAGAGTGGTGCATGGGTCTGAAGAAGTGTCTCCACCCAAAATGTCACTGGTTCCTTCTCCCCTTCAGTTGCAACCGCCATCCGCAGTTCCTTCCTACACTTTTCCGGTGCTGTACTGTGCGGCGTTCCGTGAGTAGAAGGTGAATCTTGGAAGATACGACACAATAGACAATAGACAATAGGTGCAGGAGTAGGCCATTCGGCCCTTCGAGCCAGCACCGCCATTCAATGTGATCATGGCTGATCATCCCCAATCAGTAACCCGTTCCTGCCTTCTCCCCACATCCCCTGACTCCGCTATCTTTAAGAGCCCTTTCTATCTCTCTCTTGAAAGCATCCAGAGAACTGGCCTCCACCGCCCTCTGAGGCAGAGAATTCCACAGACTCACCACTCTCTGTGAGAAAAAGTGTCTCCTCATCTCTGTTCTAGATGGCTTACCCCTTATTCTTAAACTGTGGCCCCTGGTTCTGGATGCGATACGATACAATGCGATACATTGCGATACGATGCAATACAATATAATCTATTACGGTGCGATATGGTACATTACGAAATAATGTGATAGAACTTTATTTGTCCAAGGAAGGAAATTGTTCTGCCAACACTCATAAAAACACAAAACACACAATCCACGAAACTAGGGCCTGCCTTGCCTTTTTGTGAGTGGATAGCCCCTGGGCAATGTTTTACATTGTCAGCAGATGTCAACGGGAGGGTTTGGATCGCGGGAATTCTCTCTGGGAATCCGCTTCCAAGGATGTTGTCTGCTCTGTTGCCTCTGCTGTAGTCACGGCTCTCAGCTGCATCCTGACGTCACGGAGCGAATTCAATCGACGTCAATGAGGCCGCGGGGATCTCCGGAGGGAGATGATAGGGAACATCACCGCACTTCCAGCTGAAGATGGAACACAGGACAGTGCTGGAGTAACTCAGCGGGACAGGCAGCGTTTCCGCAGTGAAGGAATGGGTGACGTCTCCGGTCAAGACCCTTCTTCAGACACAAACGTCACCCGTTCCTTCTCTCCAGAGATGCCGCCTGCCGCTGAGTCGCTCCAGCATTTTGTGTCTGTCTTCGGTTTAAACTGGCATCTGTAGTTCCTTCCTACGCAGGAGAGTGGAGCGCAGGAACAGGCCCTTCAGCCCACTGCGTCCGGGCCGAACGTGAGGCCGAGACCAACTCTTATCAGCCTGCACACAATCCATATCCCTCCATTCCCTGCACATCCACGTGCCTGTCTAAAAGTCTCTTAAACGCCACTATCGTATCTGCCTCCACCACCACCCCCGGCAGCGTGTTCCAGGCACCCACCTGTGTGAATGAACTTGCCCTGCGCATCTCCTTTAAAACATAGTTGCAGATATTTCTGCCAAGCTACAGAGATGCATCGATCCCCGCACTCCAGTACTATCTATCCTACACTGCGGGGACAATTAACAGAAGCCAATTAACCTACAAACCTGTACGTCTTTGGAGGGTGGGAGGAAACCGGAGCACTCTGTGAAAACCCACGAGGTCACGGGGAGAACGTACAAACTCTGTACTGACAGCGCCTGTGGTCAGGATGGAACCCGTGTCTCCGGCGCTGTGAGGCAGAAACTCTACCGCTGCGCCACCGTGCCACCCTACACCTTCAGCTAGCTTTTAGCAAGGCCAAGAGATCACGGGTGATTAGTTGTTGACGAGATTAACGTCGATGGCCCTGAGGTAAAAGATCAGTCGTGATCCCGCTGAATAAAGACGCAGGCATAAACTTGACAGAAGTGATTATTCCACCAATGTTACCCGAGGGGCCGAGCGATGCAGCGGGTAGTGCTGCTGCCTCACTGTTCCAGAGTCCTAGGTTCCATCCTGACCTCGGGTGCTGTCCATGTGTGTGGAGTTTGCACGTTCTGGGTTCAGTTTCAGTTTAGTTTATTGTCACGTGTACCGAGGTACAGTGAAAAGCTTTTTGTTGCGTGCTATCCAGTCAGTCAGCGGAAAGACAGTACATGATTACAATCGATCCAGTTGCAGTGTACAGATACCTGATAAGGGAATAACGTTTTGTGCAAGGTAAAGCCAGCAAAATCCAATCAAGGATAGACCGAGGGTCACGTGACCACGTGGGTTTCCTCCGGGTGCTCCGGTTTCCTCACTCATCCCAAAGATGTGCGGGTTTGAAGGCTGAACACAACGTGCTGGAGTATCTCAGAGGCAGAGGCAGCATCTCTAGAAGGAATGGGCAGGCGATGTTTCAGGTCGGGACCCTTCTTCAGACTCCAGTACGTTGCCTTCCAGGCATGATTCCAGCATCTGAAGTTCCTTGTGTCCCGGATGTGCACATGAATCCGCCTCTGGAAATTTGCCCCTTAGTGTGTAGGGAGTGGATGAGAAAGTGGGATAGCATAGCACTAGTGTGAACGGGTGGTCAATGGACGGAGAGAACTATGCGGGCCGAGTGGCCCATTTCCATACTGTATCTCTAAAACTGAACCGTGGGGCGAGTTTTTTTTACACAGAGGGTGGTGGGTGCCTGGAACGCGCTGCCAGGGGTGGTGGTGGAGGTCGATACGATCGTGGCGTTTAAGAGAATTTGAGATAGGCGCATGGATATACAGGGAACGGGGGGATATGGATAGACACAAACATTCTGGAGAAACAGCGGGTCAGGCAACGTCTCTGGAGAAAGTGAATAGATGACGTTTCAGATCGAGACCCTTCTTCAGACTGAGAGTCTGGGGAGAGGGAAATACGAGGTGTGAAAAGGTACAGGACAAATTAGAGCCGGCACTGGATGGCCAAGGAAAGGTGGAGCCCACAATAGTCCATTGTTGGCTGTGGAAGAGGTGATGACCAAGGGATGTATGGATGCAAACAGTGGAACTAATAGGAAGACTAGCAGGGCAGCACGCTGGCGCAGCGGTAGAGTTGCTGCCTTACAGCGCTTACAGCGCCAGAGACCCGGTACAGACTACCGGTGCTGTCTGTGCGGAGTTTGTACGTTCTCCCCGTGAATTGCTTGGGTTTTCTCCGAGATCTTCAGTTTCCTCCCACACTCTAAGTACGTACAGGTTTGTAGGTTAATCGGCTTGGTATAAATATAAATGGTCCCTGGTGTGTGTAGGATAGTGTGAGTGTGTGGGGATCGCTGGTCGGTGCGGACTTGGTGGGCCGAAGGGCCTGTTTCCGCCCTGTGCCTCTAAACTAAACTAAATTCCGCTAAACTAAATACTTTTACAGAGAGTCAGTTAACAGAGAGTCAATTAACCCACAAATCCACACGTCTTTGGGATGTGGGGGGAAACCTGAGCACCTGGAAGAAACCCACGTGGTCACGAGGAGAACACGCAAACTCCACACACAGACAGCACCCGAGGTGAGGATCGAACCCTGGTCTCTGGTGCTGTGGGGTAGCGGCTCTACCCACTGCGCCACCGTGCCACCCAGCAGTGACTGAAGTGCAGCACAGGGATTATGGGCCGAAGGGCCTGTTCCTGTGCTGTCGTGGCTATACCCTGAGGTGGAGGATGATGGTGTACCTTCCGTTGTTTTTCTGCTCACAGAACATAGACACCTGTGTGTGTGTTTGTTTAATGTGTACTTGATGTTGCACTCCAAGAAGCACACGGTCCTGCACAAATCCATCAACTAATTGCAATGGCAAGGGAACCAAGACGATTGGAGCTGATAGATCTGTTGCAGCCTTCATCCACCTTCACAGCTGTTGAGTTCAAGATAACCTGGTCGGCCGTTTAGGTCTTGTAGGTTGGATCATTCTTAATCTGGACCCTCATCCTCGGCCTTACTGCTATGGGTGGCCCTACTAGAAGCTGGTGCTTCCAAAGGCATCGCCTCCTGAATCATGGGGGCACAGTATAGAAGTGAGATCGACCGATTGACCAAATGGTGCCAGCACAATAACCTGGCTCTCAACACCAGCAAAACCAAGGAACTGATTGTAGACTTTGGAAGGGGTAGGATAGGGACCCACAGTCCCGTTTATATCAACGGGACGACGGTGGAAAGGGTAAAAAACGTCAAATTCCTGGGCGTGCATATTTCCGAAGATCTTTCCTGGTCCCAGCACACTGATGCAGTTATAAAGAAAGCACATCAGCGCCTCTACTTCCTGAGAAGACTACGAAGAGTCGGCATATCAAGTAGGACTCTCTCTCGAACTTCTACAGGCGCACAGTAGAGAGCATGCTGACCGGTTGCATCGTGGCTTGGTTCGGCAACTTGTGCGCCCTGGAGCGGAAAAGGATGCAGAATGTTGTGACCACTGCCCTGTCCATCATCGGCTTTGACCTCCCCACCATCGAGGGGATTTATCGCAGTCGCTGCCTCAAAAAGGCTGGCAGCATCATCAAAGACCCACGCCATCCTGGCCACACACTCATCTCCCCGCTGCCATCAGGTAGAAGGTACAGGAGCCTGAAATCTGCAACATCCAGGTTCAGGAACAGCTTCTTCCCCACAGCCATCAGGCTATTAAACTCCCCATCAAACAAACTCTGAACTATAACAGCCTATTGCGCTTTATCTGTTTATTTATGGGTGTATATATGGTCTATAGAGACACACTGAACTGTTGTGTATTTTGCTTACAGTACTCTGTTGTGCTGCAGCAAGCAAGAATCTCATTGTCCTATCTGGGGCACATGACAATAAACTCTCTTGACTTGGCTTGAAGCCTCTTCACCACAACAAGGTAGACTCTTAAACACAAAGAGTCCTGTACAGAGGGGAGGTCCATTCTTGTTCTCACATCTCCCAATACGCGTCTCGAACTCACAGCCCACAGGAGGATTAGGCGTGATCTTCTAGACGTGTATAAAAAATCACTAGGGGGAATAAATAGGGTGATGCCCCTTCTCTGGGCAAGCGAACCTGTGTGTCTACCCGATCTATTCCTCTCATTATTTTGTACACCTCGAGAAGATCGCCCCCACATCCTCCTGTCTTTTATCCAGAGTAGGGGGATCAAGAACCAGAGGACCTAGGTTTACAGTGAGCGGGGAAAGATTGAATGGGAACCTGAGGGGCAGCCTTTTCACCCAGAGAGTGGTGGGTGTGTGGAACGAGCTGCCAGAGGAGTACTCGTGACAACATTTGGACAGGTACATGGTTAGGGTTGCCAACTGTTCCGTATTAGCCGGGACATCGTGTATATTGGGCTACATTGGTTTGTCCCGTATGGGACCGCCCTTGTCCCGTATTTGACTGCTACTACTTGGGTCGAGGGGACTGTCGGGTCGGAGCGCCGGTTCCGGCCCCGCCTCACCCGTCCCGACGTAGTGCAGCCCATGGAGTGCAGCAGCAGCAGCGCCTCGCCCGTGGCCCCGTCGGTCGGCAGCCCGGCCAGCTGTCCAACCTTCGGACTTTCACTTACCGCCGATACCAGCACCGCTCCTTCTCATGGGCCGATCATCAGTTCACGAGTTGGATGCGGTGCCGGACTTTGCCCGTGACGTCGCGCGGCCCGGGCCAAAACTCCTCAGCTGGCCCGCCGGCTGGGCTTTGTGTGCAGTCCAGCACCCGGGCCAACTCATCATTCACCCAGCCACGGCCGAGTCAGTCAACGTATCGCCGTCGGGAATTTGTCCCGTATTTTGACCTTCCGTCCCTTGTTTGGGAGTGAGAAAGTTGGCCACCCTATACATGGATAGGAAAGGTTTAGTGGGACATGGGGCATATGCGGGATGATGGGACTAGTGTAGATGGGGCATTTGGGTCGGCATGGACGAGTTGGGCCGAAGGGCAGTGTGACTCTACAATTCTCTCTGACTGTATCGCAGCTGCCCGGTGGGGGTGGGTGCTGCTGGGTTGGGAGTCAGGAGTGTGTCACCCCTGGGGCCAGCGTGCAATCAGAGGTGAGGTGATGAGGCCAGACGCCCAGCGTCGATCTCGCACCCTCCCTGGTCGCGTAGCACACGGATCACCCAGAGCGCTCCCTGCTGCGGGAACAGAAAGCCTTGTTGTTGCAATATTGACAAGCAGTTCTCACTCGTCTCATTGCCCGGGGACAATGGAGAGAAGCCTGCAGCCACATGCAGAACAGACTGGGTGGGTTTCCTAAATGAAACTCTCGCAAGACTCAGACCGCAAACAACTCAATTAGAGCACTCATCTCAATAACTTCCCGAACTGGATCTAAACCTGCCACCTCCGTGTGCGATGATTCTTCATGAACTTAGAGAGTCACACAGCACAGACACAGGCCAAATGTAGTGGGAAGGGACTGTAGATGCTGGTTTATTCCGAAGATAGACACAAAATGCTGGAGTAACTCAGCGGGACAGGAGGCATCTCTGGAGAGAAGGAATGGGCGACGTGTTGGGTCGAGACCCTTCTTCACACTGGGAGTCAGAGGAGAGGGAGACACAGAGATAAGGAAGGGTAAGGTGTTAAATCAAGATATCAAAGGGGATGAGGCACAAGGAAAATGCAAAATAGATCATCGTTAGCTAGGTGAAGGTAACAACGGAACATATACACAGATAAAATGTAGTCACGGGGATAGCCTGACTGGTCGGAGAACTAGGATGGGGTAGGGGTGGGGAGGGATGGAGCCCTTCGGCCCATCATGTCCATGCCGGCCATCCACCACTTCTGTGTGCTCTCATACTTCAGAGATATCTTAAAGTCACACAGCACAGCAACAGGCCATTCGGCCCACCATGTCCATGCCGACCATCCAGTACCCATCGAACCTCATCACATGTACATCTCCATGTTTAGTTTAGTTTAGTTTGCAGATACAGCGCAGAAACAGACCCTTCGGCCCACCGAGTCCACGCCGAACATCGACCAACCCGTGCGCTAGCACTACCCTACACACGCGAGGGCCAACTTACAATTTTACAGAAGTCAATTAACCAACAAACCCGCGTGTCTTTGGGATGTGGGAGGAAACCGTGGAAAACACAGGGAGAACGTGCAAACTCCGTACAGACATCACCGTAGCCATGATCGAACCCGGGTCTCTGTCGCTGTAAGGCAACAACTCTACCGCTGCGTCACTGTGCCGCCCATCTTGGCAAATCAGGAACACATTGAGATATATAAGCTTGTATCTAGTGCATCTCAGCCTTGACTTTCACCCAGTTGCACTAATCCAACATTAATCCTGTTTTTATTTATTCTCCCTACTTCCCTCATCAACAGACAACAATCAGTGCAAATTGGCAACACTTCTTCCTCGATAACCATCAGCTTGGAGCAGGTGCATGGTTCCTTGAAGGTCGAGTCGCAGGTACATCGGGTGATCCAAAAGGCTTTTGGCACATTGGCCTTCATCAGTCAGAGTATTGCATATAGAAGTTGGGAAGTCATATTGCAGCTGTATAAGACATTGGTGGCTTATTCAGCGATGGCAGCCTCACCAATGGTCTGTCTGTCTTTTCATCTTTTTTTTTGTTATTTTTAGTGTGTTTTAAAAGTTTATGTTAATATTCTCTGGTTTTATGTGGGGGGTGGAGGAGGGTGTCGGGGGAAACTTTTTTTCAATCTCTTACTTTGAAATCCAAGTGAAGTTTAAATGGCATCGGAAAAATAAAACCTCCGGAATGGATGATATTCATTACGTAGTCGGTTGGAGTCAGTATCAGCTCAATTACTATATTAAACTTAAAATCTTCAGATGTCCTGGTTCAAGCTAAAACTAAAGACAACTAATAACCTCCTCACACATTCCCCTGCAAGTGTCTCTGTCACTCCTTTAAAATATGCCCCTTCTTTGAACAAAATGTTAAACATCGCATCTGAATCAGTTTCCAATTGATTACACTCCTTGAGGATGTTCATCTACGCTTAATTAATAAAACAATGAGATCGGGGACATTTTTATTCAACAAACCTAATAGTTGAGTGGCAAATGACAATAATGCTACCTTCCCAATATTTAACTGAAGGAAATATTGGATTATCGGGGCTGTATGTTGTGATAGACAGCCTGACACCTTACATGTCATTTTAATATTACATTTATCCCATCCCCCTGGATTTTCCGGATTAATAAATTAAGGTTTTGTCAACTAATTACAAATCAGGCTAATTACAAATCAATAACATTAGCCAACTCCGAAACATGAAGCACTGAGCATTGGGATCCAGACATCACGGACAACTGGCCTCAGTTCCCCGCTCAAATCTGGCGGTGCTCTCCATCTGAACCAGGGGCCGCGGGCCGTTTTTGAAAGGGGGGGGGGGGGTTGGGCTGAATGATCACTGGCCTTGGGGGTACCGGGCGAGGGAGTGGAGCAACCGAGTGGGGGGACGGTGTGGGCGGGGGTTGGCCCCCCTCCCAAGGTAGGGACTTTTTGAAATTTGTTGTATTAAAATCATGTTTTAGTGCATTGTAGAAGTATGATTTCAACGTTTTTAATTTGAAGATTTTTAATGAGGTAACTTTTTAAGGGGTCACTTTTTCCACACAAAGGGTGGTGGGTATATGGAACAAACTGCCAGAGGAAGGATTATCCCAACATTTAAGAAACAGTTAGACTGACACACGAATAGGACAGGTTTTGAGGGATATGGACCAAAAGCAGGTAGTGTAGCTGGGACATGCTGGCGGGTGTGGACAAGTTGGGCCGAAGGGCCTGTTTTCACACTGTATCACTATGATTACATTATACCTCCACCATGCATGAATGGTCGCGATTTATTGCCATATACTCAAGCATAGAAACATAGAAAATAGGTGCAGGAATAGGCCATTCGGCCCTTCGAGCCAGCGCTGCCATTCAATATGATGATGGCTGCTCATCAGTAACTCTTTCCTGTTTTTTCCCATATCCCTTGATATTTCTAGCCCCAAGAGCTAAATGTAACTCTCTCTTAAAAACATCCAGTGAATTGGCCTCCACAGCCTTCTGTGGCAGAGAATTCCACAGATTCACAACTCTCTGGGTGAAGAAAGTTTGTCCTCATCTCAGTCCTAAATGGCCCACCCCTTATTCTTAAACTGTGACCCCTGGTTGTGAACTCCCCCAACATCGGGAACATCTTTCCTGCAGTTACTGTAAGTGAAAATCTAGCAGGCAAGCAGGATGCTTTCTCCAACCACCCCATTTGATGCCACTATCTTCCACCGCTTCCACCCAGTGCTTGGTACCTAAGTCCAGCAGCCACTGGTTGTCCCCCAGGATGCACCGAGCCGCAGCCTGGTCCATGCCAGTCAC
Source organism: Raja brachyura (assembly GCA_963514005.1). Next base: position 19,474,438 of record OY740785.1, read on the forward strand.
CTGGGCGAATTTGGCACAGAGATTCTCCGACGCCTCCAACGGCCCGGGACTCTTGCACTGAGGCTGCTCCATGGCCAGACTCGCCAGCCCCGGCTCTCTGTCCGCATCTGCCCCCGCCGCTGCTTCTGCTTCCATCCCTCCCTCTGCCCCAGCTCTCCAACACCCGCGGCCCACGCAGTTGATAGTTGGTTTGAAATACTCGTTGATCACAGAATTTCTCACGACAGAGCGCACTTTTAAACAGACTAAAAATAACATAAAGGATGAAATGACGAATAGACTGCTGGCGAGGCTGCCGGGCAAGGCGCCACCCGATGACGTGTCACCACCTGGTTCAGCAACTCGAGCGCCCAGGAATGAAGAGATTGGTGGACACTGCCTGGTCCATCACGGGTACTGCCCTCCCCACCATCGAAGGGATCTACAGGAGTCGCTGCCTCATACACGCAACAGCATTGTCAGAGACCCCACACCTCCCTAACCACACACTTATATCAACCCTGCCATTTCAGGCTCCTGCAGAAGGTGCAGGAGCCTGAATACCGCAACCTCCAGGTTCTGGAACAAGCATCTTCCCAAAAACCATCAACCTATCGAACTGGACAAGCACCAACTAAGCTTTCTCGAACGTCTACAGGTGTACGGTAGAGAGCACACGGACTGGTTGCATCATGGCCTGGTTCGGAAACTCGAACGCCCAGGAACGAAGTAGATTACGGAGAGTGGTGGACACGGCCCGGTCCATCACGGGTACTGACCTCCCCACCACCAAAGAGATCTACAGGAGGCACTGCCTCAAAAAGGCAGAGTCCTTTACCCAGAATATAGATGTATCATCAGACCCACACCACCCTGGCCATGCTTTCATGGAGGTTCAGGACACCCAAAGTTCAAAAGCTGCTTTTTCCCAATTAACAATCAGGTTGTTGAACACTAACCTCAACAATGCACGCTTATTTATATGAACGGTTTATTTATTCTCTATTATCTATGAGTAGACATGACGTGCTCAGCGGGACAGGCAGCATCTCTGGAGAGAAAAAGTGACGTTTTGGGTCGAGACCCTTCTTCAAGTTCAAGTTCACACTTATTGCCACGTGCACCAATTAAGGAACAGTGGAATATGCCTTGCCGTGCAGCCACACTATCAAAAAGAGCACAATACACAATCAAATACAACATGAACATTTTCCTCCTTTCCTTACTAAAATTACACAGAAATATCCAATATTGGAAAACACTTCCCATCTCTTTAGTTGGGAGAATTAATGCTATAAAGATGATTTCCCCCCCCCCCCCCCCCACAATTATTATACTTATTCCAATCAATTCCGATATATCTCCCAAAGAAAATCTTCAAAAAAATGGAGTCAATTGTTACAAATTTTATCTGGGACTACAAGAACCACAGAATAAATAGTAGACATTCATGCAAGTCCAAAGTTAATGGAGGATTAGCTTTACCAAACTTTTTATTGGGCAGTTAATATTAAAAATATAACCTATCCAGACTGGCTAAAGATTGAGAAGGAGGACTGCTTACCTTTTTGAAATAGGCTCGATTATTTCCGCTCTGATTATTATGAATAAAAAACCATACGGAGGAAACCCCATTGTACATAGTACATAGCTATACGTATGTGGAAACAATTAAAACCCACTCTAAAATTGGGTAATCTATCGCTTTTGCTCCTGATTGTAAATAACCTTTCTTTTAAACCGTCTGTTTTAGATAGAGGATTCGTTCAATGGAAAACCCATGGAATTAAAACGGTAGGAGACCTTTACCAAAATGGCATTTTTCTCTCATTTCGGGAACTACAGCAGAAATACAAGTTGCACGCTAATCATTTTTTTGGATATCTGCATCTTAGAGACTATGTAAAGCTACATACGCAAGACTACAGACTTAGGGGTCTGGAGACCCTTGATGAATGTTTGAATAGACATTCCAACACAAATAAATGAATCTTATATTTACAATATCATCTTGGATACTGAGGATCCGTCTTCAGAATCATACAGACGAGCATGGGAAGACGTGTTGGCTCAACCCATAACGAAAGACACATGGGATGGAAGTTTACAATATATAAACCACTGTTTGCTAAACACTAGACACTACTTGATACAATTCAAAATATTATACAGATTACATTATTCAAAGGTAAAATTAAATAGGATTTTTCCAAATATATCCCCTCTCTGTGATAGATGTCAATTTCAGGAAGCCAATTTAACGCAAACCTTTGTAACGTATAAAAATTCAAACATTTCTGGGTGGACATTTTTAAAATTATTTTTGAAGTTATCAATATCCAACTGGACCCAGAGCCAAAATTAATAATATTAGGATTATCAGAAAATACTACCAACTTTATGACAAATCAGAGACAATTTCTTGATTACAGTCTTCTAACAACTGCAAAAAAATTAATACGAAAATTTTGGAAAAAACCAGCAGCCCCCACAATTAAAATGTGGGTTACGGAAATGTCTGAGACCTAGCATTTGGAAAAAAATAAGTCTTGTCTTAATTGACAAACCAGAACTTTTTGTTAGAATATGGTCTCCATTTATTGCATATTTGAAAAGGTAAATTTGTTTAGCACAGAATCAGGGTTGAAACCTGCGTTTGGGACGGGATGAATAGCTACACTCAATATTTCCTGGGTCTATCTCCATAATCTTGTCATTGGTAGTTTCTCTCTGCGCTTCCCTTTTTCTCGCATCTTCATCCCTCTCTATTACTCTCTCTCACCTTTTTCTCCCTTTATCTTTACTCTTTAAAATATAACCGAAGCTATGTAAGAAACTTGTAATTAAATTGCCGCTTACTATTATTTGCATACATGAAAATAAACAAATATTTTTCAATAAGAAAAGAATATAACATGAACATCCACCACAGTGGAATCAACATTCTTCACTGTGGTGGAATGCAATAACGTTCAGTCAGTCCTCCTCCTTTGTTCATCCGTGGTTGGGGCCATCGCTGCTACAGACGGCCGGATGTACAGGCCCTCTCGTCGGGATGCTCGAAACTCCGACATCAGGATGGACGGACACTCAGTGGCTTGGAGGTCCCGAATCGGCCGCTTCCCACTGGAGACTGCGGCTTCAGGATGTTGTAGGCCACAGGCCGGCGGTCGGAGCTCTTCTCTGGCGATCCCCGGCGAGGGATCCCAGACTCCGGATGGTAAGTCCACGCCACGCCCACGGCTAGGAGCTCCACAGACCACAGCCCCATGATGCCAAAGTCACCAGGCCAGCGATGGGAGCACTCCTTTCTGGCGACCCCGGCAAGGGTTCGCTCCCGCTCCGCGATATACAAGTCCACGCTGCGCCCGCTGCTGAAGCTCTGGGCCCGACTCCGGGAAAGGCCGCACCAATCCAAGCTGTTATGCCACGAGAGAGGAGGCGGAGAAGCGACGGAAAAAGTCGCCTCTCCATGAGGAAGTGACCGAAAAACGGTTTCCCCCTTCCCCCCCCCCCCCCCCCCACCACCCCCCACATAAGACATACAGAGAGACACCAAAACAAACACTTAGACAATAAAAAAAACAACAAAAGTCGAAATAACGAACACGCTGCTGGCAGGGCAGCCGTCTCGCAGCTTCTTCAGGCTGAGTCTTCAGGCATATCTATGAGTACTCTGTTTATGGACCCATGAAGCTCCCACAGGTAAGAATTTAATTGAACCATATTTGGTATGTATGAATAAACCCTCCTGACTCTTAAACAAGGTACCATTAGCCCAGGCTTTTGAACCACCCTGCACACGTTTAGTTCAGTTTAGTTTAGCTTAAAGATATGGTGTGGAAACAGGCCCTTCAGCCCACCGAGTCCGTACATTAACTCTACCCTACACACACAGGGGACAATTTACACTTATACCAAGCTAATTAGCCTACAAACCTGTACGTCTTTGGAGTATGGGAGAAACCGAAGATCTCCGAGAAAACCCACGCGATGACAGGGAGAACGTACAAACTCCATACAGACAGCACCCGTAGTTGGGATCGAACCCGGGTCTCCGTCACAGCAAGAGCTGTAAGGCAGCTACTCTACCGCTGCGCCACCATGTTGCCATAAGCACCACCCTAACCACAAGGCTAACTCAGCTTTAAACTATTACCAACTTTATCAAGAGTCAAGAATCAGGAGTGTTCATACTGTATGTACCGACAAGGGAACAATGACAATCTTATCTGCCGTAGCTTAACATGCCCATTAACACAATAGCACACTGGTAACATATCAAAAGTAGATTAATGATAACTGTAATATTAGATAATCACCAAAGTGCAACACCAAAGTCTAGAGAGTAACGTTACACTGGGCCTCCGGACCCGAAACATCACTTATCCACGACACAAAGCGGTTCGATCCTGACTACGGGTGCTGTCTGTGCGGAGTTTCTACGTTCTCCGCATGACTGTGTGGACTTTCTCCAGGTGCTCCGACACTCCAAAGACGTCCAGGTCCGTAGGTTAATTGGCTTTGGTAAAAGTAGTTGAACTGTCCCTGGTGTGTGGTGTAGTATATTCCGAGTCCTTGGCCGGCACGGACTCGCTGGGCCGAAGGGTCGGTTTTTCCGCGCTGTGTCTCTGAAGTCTAGTCTACAATTTGGGGGTTAATAGGCCTCTAGTGGGGAGGAAAGAACTAGCGACCATTGGTCTGCGTGGACTCAGTGGGCCAGAAGGCCTGTTTCCACACTGTGCCCCTAAACTAAACTTCCGGCGGCACGGTGGTGCAGCGGTAGTCCTGCTGCCTTACAACACCAGATACCCAGGTTCGATCCTGATCACGGGTGCTGTCTGTACGGAGTTTGCATGTTCTCCCTGTGACAGCATTGGGTTTTCTCCGGGTTCTCCGGATTCCTCCCGCACTCCAAAGACGTACAGGTTTGTCGGTTAATTGGCTTCTTCTTGTAAATAGCAAAATTGTCCCTAGTGTATAGGATCGTGCTAGGCTACGGGGCGATCGCTGGTCGGCGCGGACTCGATGGGCAGAAGGGCCTGTTGCCACGCGGTATCTCTAAAGTATAAAGACAGAAATCTGTAGGTTAATTGCCATCTGTAAATTGACCCTGGTGGGTAGATACCACTAGTGTGTGGGTGATCATTGGTGGGCATGGACTGGGTGGGCCGAAGGGCCTGTTGACACACTGTATCTCGAAACCAATAGAAAACAATGTTTGTTCTGCGGTAGACAAAAGTGCTGGGGAAACTCAGCGGGTGCGGCAGCATCTATGGAGCGGGTGCGGAAACTTCCTTTGCTCCATAGATGCTGTGGCCTATTCCCTTCGCTCCATAGATGCTGCTGCACCCGCTGAGTTTTTCCAGCACTTTTGTCTACCTTCGATTTTCCAGCATCTGTAGGTATGTTACAAAACTTATATTGAGCAGCGCTGCAGTTCTGCCGCTCCCCGTGTGCGTGACTTTGGCGTCTTTCAGAGGGGGGCGGGCTTAAAGTGCCTTTTTTCCACAGACTGGGCAAATCGATCCATGTCGGGCAATTTTGCTGAGGAAGAAAAATCGCTCCGACATTTCATTAATGAAGGTATTTTTAAATTACGCTAGATTATTTATTATCTAGAGTAATTTAAAAATCACCTTCAAAAGCCGTGAGCGCCGACAACGGGAAGGATTTTGCGTAGGGGAGAAAAAAGGTAAATAGTTTATTTTTATATTAAAAGTTGGTTTTTATGGAGGCTTTAATAATATTTTCATGTTGCGAAATGGGGTCCAAAAAAAATGTATGAACCAATAGTATTTTTCCTCCCGACTTCACCGCAAACCGCAACGTTCCAATCCACCGCATTCCACTAAAACCCTCTCGCTAGTTGATTTAAATGGCCATTAATTTACGGGCATTAAACACTAAATTCCTTCCATTTGGCCCAGAAATTCATGAAAATGAGATTTAAAAATTATGTTATATTGTGGATTACTGTGTGAATGTTATTTGGACACTTAGGCAATTTTAAAAAAGTTTATCTTTTCTTAAGAAATGGATAGATGTTTAGATCTACTCATTAAATTTTGTAATTAGCTACAATTAGATAACTGACTAATTATATGCTTTAATTTCAGGTCATCCAAGTAAGATTGTTTCATATTTGTTTCAGAATGCTTCAATCTATAATAACTGAAAATTGCATTGAGTTATCTTAATTTTTAAGAAAGTTATGGGCTTTTAATGGTTCTAGTTCACAGCTTTTGAGTTAAGTCAATTGAAAGGCAATGGGGAACAAGATGCTAATTTCCGAGTATGAAAATGGTCATAGCTTTTTTAATACTAAAGATATGAAAGTGAATTAGGTGTCAAATTAAACTTCTTTTTATGCTTTATTTGATGGGATAAATTGCAGACATGATTTTTTAAATCTCAAAATGTTGTAACATTGCTAGCGTCTGGAGTTCCTTCTTAAACAAATGTTTGTTCTGCGTACTTTGTGGGGGGTTTTTGCACTATTGTGGTCTGGTTTACTTTAGAATGATTTGAATGTATATTTATCTGTGTGTTATTACGTTTGCGGACCTGTGTGGCTGGAGCGAGACGGAATATCATTACTCCAGTTTATATCTGGTGTTTACTGCAAATAAACGCTCTTGACTCTTTGTACAACAGCTGTGCTGTAGGGACTGCCTGAGTCACACACACTGTGGGAATGTAGCTCCACATTCCTGACGTCAACCTGACGCAGAGACAAAAGGGCCTGTCCCACGTAGGCGACTTTTTCGGCGACAGTCACTGTCGTGGCGCGACGCCGAGAAACCGGCCCCCGACGACAATGTCTACGACTGGCTGCCGTCTAGTCGACGTCACGCTACGACAAGCCACGTCAACCGGCGTCCCAATTCTTCGCCACACGCGACGCCAACCCACGACAGCCTCTGATGATATAGACGACTGCCGAAGTCAACCTACGCGCTACGACAATCTACGGCCCTGACGGCGTCAACTGAGGACAGGTGACGCAACTGACGCAATGTGACTTCTCGTGACGCCGATGCTGTCGCCGGTTGACGTAGCATGACGTAGGTTGCCGCCGCTTGGATTCACCGAAGCTCGCACCCGGCAACAGCCAACGTCAGAGGGCGTCAACCTGGCGACAGCCTGCGACAGCACCAACAACAGCACCTACCCCAGGAGAGGTCGCGCAACGTCAAGCTAACTGTGGCAGAGAGGTTTTGAACATTTCAAAACCAAACGGCGACAAGAAAAAGGGCACGACACTTGAGGCAACAGCTCACGACAATACAGGCGTCCATGTGGCAACAGCCTATTTTCCGGCTGTCGTCAAAAAAGTCACCTCAGTGACTCTCTCTGTGTGTGGCTCCGTGGCCTCTCTGTGTGTGCCTCTGTGCCCCTCTCTGTGTGCCCCTCTCTGTCCTGGCGAACTTACCTTTAAGACTTTGCTCCAAGTTCGCCTCACTTTGCGCCACGTTGCGCCACTCACCCGACCTCCGCGCGGCCCCCACTGCCGGTTTGGTCGCGCTCACCGCATGGAGTCGGATGCTGGTGGGACAGGCCCTTAACTCCCTGGGATTGGGCTGGGAACGTTGCAGTCAGAGCCTTAAAGCTAGAGCCAGCTGCAACTCCCCTTCTGAGTGAGCAAGGCATCACCCCCCCCCCCCCCCCCACCTCATTGACACACTCCTCCCTTGACCACAATCAGAACCTTACTTTCCACGGAATAAGTAAACGAGGGATATAATTCCCAGTGAATTCCCCTCATCTCCCCACAAGGGACTGCTTCCAATACCCTTGTAGACACGGTGGCGCAGCGGTAGAGTTGCTGCCTTTCAGAGCCAGAGACCAGGGCTCAATCCTGACCACGGGCTCTACCTGTACGGAGTCTGTACCTTCTCCCCGTGACCTGCGTGGGTTTGCTCCAAGATCTTCGATTTTCTTGCATGCGCCAAAGACCTACGGATTTGGAGGTTAATTGGCTTGGGATAAATGTAAAATTATCCTTAGTGTGTGTAGGATAGCGTTAATGTGCGGGGATCGCTGGTCGGTGCGGACTCAGTGAGGCTAATGGCCTGTTACTCTAAAACTAAAACTGTATGTAAAACTCAAGCTGTATCTCTAAAACTGAAACGAAAAAGCTGCATCTTGTCCCAGAGATGTTTACTTTGAAGAGGAGCAAAAAAAACGCACGTTACAGTCCTTGGGTTTCGATGGGATTCACAGAAAGCTTTTGTTTACGATGTGGTTTTCATTTCAAGAGTGACCTGACATAACCTCACGGCATGGTTTGCACTGCGACTTGGCACCGTCCGAGCTTCCAATCTTGATGAGATGCCTCTCAAGCTTGCCTTCCTCAGTCGGCGGCACGGTGGCGCAGCGGTAGAGTTGCTGCCTCACAGCGCCAGGGACCCGGGTTCCATCCTGACCTGTACAGAGTCTGTACCTTCGACCCGTGACCGCGTGGGTTTCCTCCGGGTGTTCCGGTTTCGGCCGCACTTCAAAGGCGTGCGGGTTTGTAGGTTAGTTGGCTTCTGTTAATTGTAAATTAACAAACCTTGTTCTCGGGGTATCTAAACCTAAATGTTATTAGTGGTTTAAGTTATGACATTGGATGGAAGTTGCAAACCAAATCTCGTTGCACTTATGTGTAATGACAATAACATATATTATTATTATTAACTTGTCCCCAGTGTGTAGGTTTGTGCTCGCACACAGGGTTATCGCTGGTCAGTGCGGACTCGGTGGGCAGAGACGCCTGTTTCCATGCCGTATTTCTACCGTGTCCAAAGTTTAAAGTTATGATGCGCAATATCGCACTTTGATTCGGCCACATTTGGAGTATTGCATGCAGATCTGGTCACGCCAATACCGGACAAACAGCGAACCCTTGGAGAGGTTGCAGAGGAGGTTAGAGGTCATTATGACCCTGTCCCACGGTGCGACTTTATTCCAAGAGCTCTCTCCCGAGTTTGCCCTGATTCGAACTCGGAGATTTACGGTAATGGCCACTCGTCGGTACTCGGGGCTCTCGCGGACATTTTTCAACATGTTGAAAACTCTTCACGAGTCTTCCCGAGCTTACCTGCCGTTAGCGAGTCTTCCCGAGTACCTGCCGTTAGCGTTACGAGCCGCTAAGAGACGTCCCCGAGCTCCGACGTACCCGCTACGTTCATTCTCCGTACTTACGAGATTGATTATTTTTAAACTCGGGAGAACTCTTACAATGAACTCGCACCGTGGGACAGGGCCATTAGCCATAAGTTTGGACTGACTTGGATCGTATTCTCTGGAGCATCAGAGGCTGAGGAGAGACCTGATTAAAGTGTGAGAGACATAGATAGGGTAGACAATTTAAACTTTTTTTCCCAGTGTGGAAGTGTCAAAGACTAGAGGGCATGGCTCTGAGGTGAGAGGGGCAGAGTTTAAAGGAGATGTGCGGGGCATTTTTTCCACACAGAGGGTGCTGGGTGCCTGGAACGTGTTGCCAGGGGTGGTGGTGGAGGTAGATACGACAGTGGCACTTGAGTCTTTGGGACGGGCACATGGATATGAACACCGCTCCAGGCCGGTGTCCCGTCAGTCCAGGGCTGTCGGTTAACCTGGCGGGACCGACGAGACACGAGACAAGAGACATTTATTGTCACGTGCACCAATTGGTACAGTGAGATTTGTGGCCACCATACAGCCATACGAATAAAGAAAAAAAGAGCACAGAACACGATAGTCTTTAACACAAACATCCCCACACAGCGGAATCAAAGTTGAGACAGGGACAGAGCTGGAGTTAGCGCTTCTTCTCCGTGCTGGCTGTAAGCTTGGGGCCGCCACTACTCCGGGCCGGTGTCCCGTCAGTCCAGGTTCATCTCCGGTTATCCCTGGACAGGGATGGGGCACTCGGGAGGGGATGGGGACGGTCCAGTAGCAATTCAACAGTGCTTGCAGCGCCGGAGACCCGGGTTTGATCCTGACTATGAAAGGCATAGTCAGGATGAAAGGCAAGTCTGTACACATGCAGCAGCTCAGCTCCCCAGAATGTTTATTGCGAATGACCTTTGACAAATCCCATGATTCCTTACATTTTTCGGAATACTGAACTTGTTTATACTCCAGGTGTGGTCTCATTCTCTGAATGTGATGACCTCTTGATGACCTGTTATATTTCTGCTGGGACTGTCCCTTGCAAAAGAGGAACTCTAAAATGCATTTATCCTTCGTCTTCAAATTCACTGTTCATTTACAATCTCTTAATTTATGCAAGAATATTTTGTTTGCAGATGGAGGCCACAACATCACAAAACATTGTGACAGTTAGATCTAAACAGTGGCGTGAAACATTGCACAAAAATACTTTTCCTGGAATTTCCCCTTTTAATTTGTTTTCCCTCTGTTTGTTTCATCTGAGGAAGTCCCCGAGTTTTATTATAAATTTACTGAAATAGTTCTTTACATATGTCCGTGATGATGGACAAAATAGGTCGAATCTTTGGAATAGTCATTCTGGATCCTGTGGATAGGCACAAAATGCTGGAGTAACTCAGCAGGACAGGCAGCATCTATGGAGAGAAGGAGACCCGTTCATTCCTTCTCTCCATAGATGCTGCGTATCCACAGTGTTGCTCCAGCATTTTGTGACTATCTTCAGTGTAAACCAGCATCTGCAGTTGCTTCCTACACATTCTGCATCCTGTGTTGAGCCTGTTTTTCGGGGATACGTGAGAGAGAGTTGTAGGCGTTCTGTGCATACTCATATGTATAAGTGTGTGAGTGTGTGAGACACAGTATATGCATTCCTTTGTGTGCGTGCCACAAGCGTGCACATGTGTAAGTGCGTCCCAGACTTTTGTCAGCATCCTGTTGAAGACATCCCCCATTCCCCGACATTCCTTTTCCTTCAAACAACCGACTCCGATCAACCTTCCCGTTCCCAGACTGAACTTGCTGTCCTGGGCCTCCTCCATTGCCAGTGTGAGGCCCGATTCCACCGGGTGGCGCCGTCAGCGATGGCCTGACCGCCAGTTACGGGAGCCAAGATCGCCCCATCAACGGAAGGCTCGCGGCTCCCGATCGCTGGAGAACAATGAAGGGAAGAGATTGAACTGGTTTTCCGCCTTCCATCACAGTGAGGAATGTGGAGGAGTCACTGTGGTGGATGTTCATGTTAAAATGTGTTTTGTTGCTTTTTATTGGTATGACTGTATGGCAATAATCAATAGACAATAGGTGCAGGAGTAGGCCATTCGGCCCTTCGAGCCAGCGCCGCCATTCAATATGATCATGGCTGATCATCCACAATCAGTACCCTGTTCCTGCCTTTACCCCATATCCCCTGGCTCCGCTATCTTTAAGAGCTCTATCTAACTCTCTCTTGAAAGTATCCAGAGAACCGGCCTCCACTGACCTGTGAGGCAGCAAATTCCACAGACTCACAACTCTCTCAGTGAAATTATTTTTCCTCATCTCCGTTCTAAATGGCTTACCCCTTATTCGTAAACTGTGGCCCCTGGTTCTGGACTCCCCCAACATCGGGAACATGTTTCCTGCCTCCAGCATGTCCAAACCCTTAATAATCGTTTATGTTTCAATAAGTTCCCTTCTCATCCTTCTGAATTCCAGAGTATAGAAGCCCAGTCGCTCCATTCTATCAACATATGACAGTCCCGCCATCCCGGCCAATAAATCAAATTCTTCGTATGATGCAATACATGCTTGGCTAATAAAGAATGAATATGATTATAGAAACATAGAAAATACAGAAAAATAGGTGCAGGAGTAGGCCATTCGGCCCTTCGAGCCTGCACCGCCATTCAATGTGATCATGGCTGATCATCCAACTAGGTATCCCGTACCTGCCTTCTCTCCATACCCCCTGATCCCTTTAGCCACAAGGGCCACGTCTAACGCCCTCTTAAATATAGCCAATGAACTGGCCTCAACTACCTTCTGTGGCAGAGAATTCCAGAGACTCACCACTCTCTGGGTAAAGAATGTTTTCCTCATCTCGGTCCTAAAGGAATTCCCCCTTATCCTTAGACTGTGACCCCTTGTTCTGGACTCTCCCAACATCGGGAACAATCTTCCAGCATCTAGCTTGTCCAACCCCTTAAGAATTTTGTAAGTTTCTATAAGATCCCCCCTCAATCTTCTAAATTCCAGCGAGTACAAGCCGAGTCTATCCAGTCTTTCCTCATATGAAAGTCCTGACATCCCAGGAATCAGTCTGGTCATAATCATAAGCATTATGATTATGAGATGCAAACTGGAGGAACAGCACCTCATATTCCACTTGGGTAGCTTACATCCCAACGGTCCGAACATTGAATTGTCCGATCTTAGGTAACTAACCTACAAACAAAACCCACCCCCCTCCCCTTCCCACCCCCACACCCACCCCCCTCTCGTTTTCTCCCGCTCTCTTCCCAAGGCTCCACCTGGATGCATTCACATATCGCCCTTTCTCCTTATTCTTGTCCCCTTCCACCTCGTATTCCTTCTTCCGCCTTCACAATTTCCGCTTCTATCCCTTCTCACACTTTTTTGTCCTTTCATCTCTGGCCTTGGTCTAAAATTCTGCCTATCAACTCCCCCCCCCCCCTTCCCCCTCCCCCCCCCCCCCCACCCCCCCCCTCCTCCCCCCACCTTTTACCTTAGTGTGACAAATATATTTTATCTGCTATTTTAAGCAGTTCAATAATAAAGTTCCGGATGTGTTGGTTGTGTTTTCGTCTTGTATTAACTTGTCCTGGTCGCACTGATCAGGGCTAACGCTCCTAAGTTTGTTGTATTTATAAGTACAATGACAATGAAGGCTTATTGCTATTATTATTATTATTATTGTTATTATTGTACCCATCTATCACTCGCTAAGCTTTGTGAGCAAAATGATTTGAGTTTCATAGCAAAAGGATTTGAGTATAGGAGCAGGGAGCCGTTGTACAGGGCCTTGGTGAGGCCACACCTGGAGTATTGCGTACAGTTTTGGTCTCCTAATCTGAGGAAAGACATTCTTGCCATAGAGGGAGTACAGAGAATGTTCACCAGACTGATTCCTGGGGTGTCAGGACTTCCATATGAAGAAAGACTGGATAGACTCGGCTTGTACACGCTAGAATTTAGAAGATTGAGGGGGGATCTTATAGAAACTTACAAAATTCTTAAGGGGTTGGACAGGCTAGATGCAGGAAGATTGTTCCCGATGTTGGGGAAGTCCAGAACAAGGGGTCACAGTTTAAGGATAAGGGGGAAGACTTTTAGGACCGAGATGAGAAAAACGTTTTTCACACACAGAGTGGTGAATCTGTGGAATTCTCTGCCACAGAAGGTAGTTGAGGCCAGTTCATTGGCTATATGTAAGAGGGAGTTAGATGTGGCCCTTGTGGCTAAAGGGATCAGGGGGCATGGAGAGAAGACAGGTAGAGGATACTGAGTTGGATGATCAGCCATATTGAATGGCGGTGCAGGCTCGATGGGCCGAATGGCCTACTCCTGCACCTATTTTCTATGTTTCTATGTTTCTATGTCCTGCCTCTCCCCTCTTCCAGCTCCGCGGTTTCCGTGCGGTTCCCGGAGGTTTTTCTCCTCCAGCAACCACCTTCAACTAGCATCGCAACCGGCTTCGACTAAAAAATTACCGATTTTTAAAACGGAAACCACTTTCGACCATTAGGGAGACCGACAAAAACCTCCGGAAACCACACGGAAACCTTGGGTGGGGCGCAAAGTCTCCAGAGGTTTCCGTTCAGGTTTCCTAAGCGGGACAGGGGCATTAATGTGCGGGGATCGCTGGTCGGTGCGGACCCAGTGGGCTGAAGGGCCTGCGTCCGCGCTGTATCTCTAAACTAAACTACTCCCTTCATCTTTTTTTTCTTCCTCTCCTCCGTCTTGATCATTCACTTTATTTTCCTTTCCATCTCTCTCTTTCTCCTTTTTTTTTTTTCCAAAAACTTTATTCAACACATTCATAAAATACAACACATCAAAACATAATCAAAATCACACTATAACGAACAGATCATTGTAGTACAACAGTACAATCATTGTTTATAATAGCCTCAACCCCACGCGGTGACCAGCGTTGACGGAAGGCCTCCAGCGTCCCCATGGACACCGCGTGTTCCCTCTCCAGGGACACACGTGCACGGACGTAGGCCCGAAAGAGGGGCAGGCAGCCTACTCTCGCCTGACCGTCGACCGCCCGCTGCCTGGACCCCCGAATGGCCATCTTAGCCAGGCCGAGGAGCAAACTGACAGGTAAGTCCCCCCCCCCCACACTCGGCTCTCCCCACTCCCTGCCTTGTGTCCGAACACCAGGATCGTGGGGCTAAAATGCAGCCAAAACTTGAGGAACAACCCCTTCAGATAATGATACAGGGGCAGTAACCTCACACACTCCATATACACATGGAACACGTTCTCCTCCTCCCCGCAGAAAATACAAGCGGCAGACGAGCCCGTGAACCGACTCAAAAGTTTATTACAAACCACCGCTCCATGCAACACTCTCCACCCCAGGTCCCCAATATAAAGGGGTACAACTCCCTTATAGAAGGACCCCCACTGGGGACCCCAGCCTTCGGCTGGTAACACCGTCCTCCATGGTGAGTCAGGACGGGAGACGAAGGCACGGTGGTTCAGAATGTGCAGGAGCATCCTATACAGTGCGCGTCTCTTCGCCTCATGAAATGGCATGCTGGTCATCTCAGAAAGGCAGCTCAGATTATGTGGAGCCGGAGGCCGAGAAATATCCCGGAGCCTAGGCCCGATGAGCAGATCTGACGGAGCGGGGGTAAGCTCTATCTGAACCACTCTAGGCTCGCGCCTCTCCTCGACACCCACCATGACAGGATGAGGACCAACCACACCCGCAGCCACAACATCCCCCTCTCCTCGTGGAACAACACTCTGGCTGAAAACAGCCAAATTCCTCACTCTGAGCACATCCCTGTAGAAGACAGGCAAGCCCCTCAGAGCGGGTCGACTGATGCCCGCCACCGGGAGCCGCGAGACCCCCCTTAGGCAACGACCCTGACGGAAAAAATACGTCGCCAGAGCGTGCCATCTGGGAGGGTTCTCTACATACATGTACCTCCGCAGAGTCCTGAGACGGAGAACCGCCACCTGGGTACGCACGCATACCAAGGACTGGCCGCCCTCCTCTAACGGGAGACTCAGGACCGCAGCGGAAATCCAATGCTTCCTATTTCCCCAAAAGAAATCTACCAGCTTCTTCTGTAAAGCAGTTACAAATATAGAGGGTGGGACAAGAGTAGCCAGCCGATACCATAACATGGAGGCCACCAGCTGGTTTATAACCAGCACCCTCCCCCGACTCTCTTTCTCCTTTGCACCTTGTCATTCTCTCTCTCTCTCCAATCCCTCCCCCAATTTTGTTCTCCTGGCTTTGCGTTGCCTCTCAGTACCTGATGCGCCTGTTTTGCCTTGTGTGGCCGTCACGAGCTGCTTACTGCCTCCCCTCATTATCTCCTGTATACCGAACAAGGAGCTAAGGCCTTTCAAAGGACGTCCTGGCAAGTTCCCAACACCTACAGTAGTGTGCATCTCGCAGTTGTTGCGATGCTAAAAACAGCAGGGCAATGGAAGGCTATGTCAGCTGAGTGCAGCCTGGAGTTTGTCTGGGTGGATCAACCACGGCACGTAGGCACGGGTCCCCGCTATTTTCATTGCACCGTAACTAACAGAGATGAGAAAATCACACTGACGGTGGCTTTCAATTCCCCCTGCTCGAATAGCAAAAGGCTTGGATAGAGTGGATGTGGAGAGGATGTTTCCACTAGTGGGAGAGTCTAGGACCAGAGGTCACAGTCTCAGAATTAAAGGACGTTCCCTCAGGAAGCAGACGAGGAGGAATTTCTTTAGTCCGAGGGTGGTGAATCTGTGGAATGCTTTGCACACAGAAGGCTGCAGAGGCCAAGTCAGTGGATATATTTAAGACAGTGATACATAGATTCCTGATTAGTGCGGGTGTCAGGGGTTGTGGGGAGAAGGCAGGAGAATGGGGTTAGGATCGGCAGATTGGACTTGATCGGGAACGAGAGACATACCTTTAAGATGAGAGGGACAAGATTTCATACAAAACCTGAAGGGCAACCTTTTCACTCAGAGGGTGGCAGGTATGTGGAACGAGCTGCCGGAGGATGTAGTTGAGGCAGGTACAATAATGGACCTGTCACACTGTACGAGCTAATTCAAGAGTTCTCCCGAGTTTCCCCGATTCGAACTCGGAGATTTACGGTAATAGCCGCTCGTGGGTACTCGGGGCTCTCGTGGACATTTTTCAACATGTTGATAAAAATCTTCACGAGTCTTCCCGAGCTTACCGCGTTTCCCGAGTACCTGCCGTTAGCATTTACGAGCCGCTAAGAGACGTCCCGAGCTCCGACGTACCCGCTACGTACATTCTACGTACTTACCACGAGTTTGATTTTTTTTTAAACTCGGGAGAGCTCTTGAATTAGCTCGTACAGTGGGACAGGGCCTTAACAGCATTAAAAAGACATTTAGATAGGTAGATGGAACTTGGAAGTGGAATAGGATAGTGTATTGTCACATGTGACAAGACACAGGGAAATTCTCTGCTTGCGTACCCAATGTACACAAATAGCAGCCAACTAAGGCTCTAACAAAGTTACAAAGCATGCCGGCTCCTTCTTTTGTCCCCCCCACCCCCCACCCCACAGCAGTTCCCCCACGCCGGGTCCCCATTGTCCTTCCCCTCCCCCATGGTCAGAGAGGTTTAGTTTAGTTTAGTTTAGTTTACATGGATAGGATAGGTTTAGATGGATATGGGCCAAACACGGACAAATGGAACTAGCTTAGATAAGGCGTCTTGGTCGGCATGGACAAGTTGGGCAGAAGGACCTGTTAGTATTGGGTGCATTTCTGGTCACCCCCATTACAGGAAGGATGTGGGGGCTTTGGAGAGGGTAGACAAGACTGCATGGATTAGAGGGTGTGAACAAGTGGGTTGTTTCCTCTGACCCAACCCGTCCATGGCGACCAAGAGGCCCCATCTACGTGGGTCCCATTTACCCGCGTAACTTCCAAATCCATGTATTGGGATGAATACGTTTGTCCTGTACGGGATCGCCCTTGTCCCGTAATTGAATGCTGCTACTGGAGTCGAGAGGACTGTCGGGTCGGAGCCCCACCACACCCGTCCCGACGTAGTGCAGCCCATGGAGTGCAGCAGCAGCAGCGCCTCGCCCGTGGCCCCGTCGGTCGACAGCCCGGCCAGCTGTCCGACCTTCGGACCTTCGCTTACTGCCGACACACCGCCCCTCCTTCTCATGGCCAATCATCGGTTCACGAGTTGGATGCGGCGCCGGACTTTGCGCGCAACATCACGCGGCCCGGGACAAAACTCCTCAGCTGGCCCGCCGGCCGGGCTTTATGTGCTGTCCAGCACCCGGGGCCAGCTCATCATTCACCCAACCACGGCCGAGTCGGCCAACGAATTGCCGTCGGGAATTTGTCCCGTATTTTGACCTTCTGTCCCTTATTTGGGAGTGAGAAAGTTGGCCGCCCTACTGTCCACGTGTCTTTTAAATGCGGTGTAAAGCGGTTCCGCGCGGCCACAGTGAGCGGCGATGAGAGGGACGTTGGTTCGGGAGTCGTACCACACAACCAAGGGAAGGCAACGGCTGGGGGCCCACCGCAGCCTGGGGCTCGCCTGCATCGGGCACCGCTCCTGACAACTCCAGCCCAGACTGGACTCTGAACATGGTGCCAAAGCACGGTGGCTCATGCAAGCGGGGTCAGTAGACTATTTCTGTACACTTGCTAACCGGGGATGTGCTTGGGTATTGGCACACCATACTAGACTGTAGGCAAGGAAATAATTTAACTGTGCCGTTGTACTATGCACATCGGAACATAGAAACGTAGAAATTAGGTGCAGGATAAGGCCATTCGGCCTTTCGAGCCAGCACTGCCATTCAATAGGATCATGGCTGATAATCCAAAATCAGTACCCCGTTCCTGCTTTCTCCCCATATCCCTTGATTCCATTAGATTTAAGAGCTATATCTAGCTCTCTCTTGAAAACATCCAGTGGATTGGCCTCCGCTGCCTTCTGTGGCAGAGAATTCCATGGATTCACAACTCTCTGGGTGAAAAAGTTTTTCCCCATCTCAGTCCTAAATGGCCGACCCCTTATTCTTAAACTGTGACCCCTGGCTCTGGACTCCCCCAACATCGGGAACATTTTCCCCGCATGTGATGATAATGGCAACGTTGAGCCATAGAGCGATTGTACCATTGAACCATTGAATCATTGAACCATTGAACCATTGAATCATTGAACCATTGTGGGTTTGATAGCTCCGCCATCACTGAGGCGACAGAGATGTGGATGTATGGGCTCCGATTTTCCAAAATCCCTCATATCCTGGTAAATCCAGGGAGGATTGTTGGAATTTATGCCTGACGCTTCCTCTAGGAGGCAGAGGCAGGAAACAGCAGACCACTTGTGATGGTGAAACGCTGGAGTCATCGTTTGGGGAATTGGAACCGTTCATGTGGACATTCAAGTGGAATCTACAAGGCTTTGCAAAAGGGAAACAGCTTTGACACATTTATTTGAGTTTTTGAGAAGATAAGTTGGAGGGTGCACAAGGGGTAACTGGGGGACGTACAGACTTCCTGCGATTTTTGAAGGTATGCTTTGCTGGAAGACGGTGTGAGATTCACTGTGAGTATTTCAGTAACCCGTGGAGAAGGTGCACTGTTTGTTAAAGCCAAAAATACCGACATAAGTCAAAGGCACTTCAGTCTGAAGAAGGGTCTCGACCTGAAATGTCACCCATTCCTTCTCTCCAGAGATGCTGCCTGTCCTGCTGAGTTACTCCAGCATTTTGCATCTATCTTCGCACTTATCCCAAAGCATCGTTGAGGTTGCACTGAACATTTAAAAGTCCAACATTCACACATTTAGGAATTACTGTGGTCAAAGTGCAAAGTGTTCAGAAAGTTCATAGGTTCTAGGAGCCGAATTAGGCCATTTCGCCCATTGGGTCTACTCCACCATTCAATCGTGGCTGATCGATCTTTCCCTCTCAACCCCATTCCCCTGTCTTCTCTCCATAACACCTGACACCCAAACTAATCAAGAATCTGTCAATCTCCACCTTTTAAATATTCATTCATTTGGCCTCCTCATCCGTCTGTGGCAATAAACTCCACGGATTCACCACCCTCTGGCTAAAGATGATGGAGGAACTCAGCAGGTCGTGCTGATTTACGGGTGGCATGGTGGTGCAGCGGTAGAGTTGCTGCCTTACAGCACCAGAGACCCCAGTTCAAACCTGACCACGTGGGTTTTCTCCGGGTGCTCCGGTTTCCTTCCGCACTCCAAATACGTGCAGGTTTGTAGGTTAATTGACTTTGGTGAAATTGTAAATTGGCATTAGTGTGTGTAGGTTAATGTACAGAGGGATCGCTGGTCGGCGAGGATACGGTGGGCCGAAGGGCCTGTTTCCGTGCTGTCTCTCTAAAATTGAAAGTAAAGTCTTAATCTGTGGAGAGAACGGGCAGGCGACGTTTCAAGTCAGGAACTCATCTTCAGACTGATGAAAGAGAGCGGAGAAAGCTAGAAATGAGAGGTCTTTTAGAGGTGTATGAAATCACCCCTATGGGGAGGAGAATGGGGTTGAATGTAGAGTTGCCAACTGTCCCGTATTAGCCGGGACATCCCGTATATTGGGCTAAATTGGTTTGTCCCATACGGGACCGCCCTTGTCCCGTATTTGACTGCTACTGCTCGGGTCGAGGGGACTGTCGGGTCGGAGCGCCGCGTTCCGGCCCCGCCTCACCCGTCCCGACGTAGCGCAGCCCATGGAGTGCAGCAGCAGCAGCAGCGCCTCGCCCGAAATATCTCGGAGAAAACCCACGCAGGTCACGGGGAGAACGTACAAACTCCGTGCAGACAGCACCCATAGTCGGGATCGAACTCGTGTCTCCGGCGCTGCATTCCCCGTAAGGCAGCAACTCTACCGCTGCGCCACCGTGACCGCCCAAAGTTGGAGACATATCTTAGCAATGTCGAGATCAATGCATCTTCAGCAGTGGAGGCTGGAGTCTCATCTATTTATGATCCGTACATTACAGGGTCTTCCAACCCTCTGTCCATGATAACACTTCATAGAACATAGAGCATTCAGTAGTTGATAGAATATAGAAGATGGAATAAGGTCTGAAGAAGTGTCTCGACCCGAAACGTCACCTGTCCATGTTTTCCAGAAATGCTGCCTGACCCGCTGAGTTACTCCTCTCTTTTCGAGAATAACACTCGACAGGAACAGGTTCCTTCAGCCCACAATGTCCACGCCCAATGTGATGCCAGGTTAAACTAATCTCCTCTGCCTGCACGTGATGCATATCCCCCCATTCCCTGCATGGCCATGTGCCTATCTAAAACTCACTTAAACCTCAGTATCGTATCTGCCTCCACCACCACTACCACTGGCAGCGTGTTCCAGGCACCCACCCCTCTTTGTGTAAAATAAATTCCCCCACATATTTCCTTTAAACTTTTTCCACTCTCACCTTAAAGCTATACCCTCTAACCTTTGACATTTGCACCCTGGGGGACAAAGGTTCTGACTGTCTACCCTATCTATGCCTCTCATTGTTCTATACATTTTTTTAAAAAGAGATACAGGGTGGGAGCAGGCCCTTCAGCCCACCGAGTCCGCGCCGATCAGTGATCCCTGTACATTAGCACGATCCTTCACACGACTACAATCTATAATTTTTTTAACCAAGCCAAATTAACCGACAGACCTGCACGTCTTTGGAATGTGGGTGGAAACCGGAGCATCCGGGGGGGAAATACGCACATACAAACCATATAGTCAGCACCCTTAAGGGGCTGTCCCAATGTACGAGCTAATTCAAGAGTTCTCCCGAGTTTCCCCTGATTCGAACTCGGAGATTTACGGTAATGGCCGCTCGTAGGTACTCGGGGCTCTCGTGGACATTTTTCAACACGTTGAAATATCTTCACGAGTCTTCCCGAGCTTACCGCGTTTCCCGAGTACCTGCCGTTAGCGTGATGAGCCGCTAAGAGACGTCCCCGAACTCCGATGTACCCGCAACGTACATTCTACGTGCTTACCACGAGTTTGATTTTTTTTTTAAACTCGGGAGAGCTCTTGAATGACCTCGTACAGTGGGACAGGCCCTTAAGTCAGGATCAAACCCGGGTCTCTGGCGCTGTGAGGCAGCAACTCTACCGCTGCACCAAACCTTCTCCCCGCAACCTTCAGCTTTGCAATTAACAATAAGAAGCACGACTAGAATCTCTGAACCAAATAATCTTTCATCAGTTTTCCCATTTGCATTCTTATTGTAAATCCCGTCAGCATCGTCACACTTGTGAATCAGTTCAACTACTCGAATTTCAGATCACCAACTTGCCCCACAGGTATCGTGCACAAATGCTAGTGAGAGAATTAGTTAGTCTACTATACTTCCTGAAGTTGACAGACTCGATACACACTTAATGGCGTAATGCTCATGTTTGCCGGACTGGTAAACTCAGGAGACGTCTGCTAATAATTTCCATATTTCCTGTCAACGGAGTGACACGGCGTGGAAACAGGCACCTCGACCCAACTTGCCCACTCTGGCTGACATATCCCATCTACACTTGTCCCACCTGCATGCGTTTGGCCCATATCCCTCTAAACCTGTCCTATCCATGTACCTGCACAAATGTTTCTTAAACGTTGCAAACTGTATGTCACTGTATGTCATGTTGTCACTTGCGGGTGGAGCACCAAGGCAAATTCCTTGTATGTGAATACTTGGCCAATAGACTTATTCATGCGTTCAATACTACCTGCCTTAACTACCTCCTCCAGCAGCTTGTTTTATGCATTCGCCACCCTCTTTGTGAAAAAGTCTCACCTTAAACCTCTTTGTTCTTGATTCCCCAACTCTGGGCAAGAGATTCTGTGCTTCTACCCGATCGATTCCTCTCATCATTTTGTACACCTCCATAAGATCACCCCTCATCCTCCTGTCTTTTACCCAGGGTATGGGAATAGTAAGATTGAACGAGAACTTACCAGTTCGAAGGTTGATCTTTATTTTATGAGGAGTCGAAGTGAGGGATTTCGTGAAGAGCCCGCCGGCGCGCATGCTCGACATACTTCAAAGTAGCGGCGTGGAATCACAGAACCAACAATAGAAATGACTTCGCATAGTATGATTGAATTGACTAAGATTACCAGATGAAGGTGATTGAGGGTTGGGCGAGGAGGGCACGAAATCCCTCACTTCGACTCCTCATAAAATAAAGATCAACCTTCGAACTGGTAAGTTCTCGTTCAATCTTACTATTTCATTTCGGAGTCACGTGAGTGACTTCGTGAAGACTTCAAAGCTTCTGTGATTACACGCCCTGGACCACGTCCATGCTGACACACCACTACCAGGGATGGATGGGAGGAACAAACTTGCTCAATAGTTCATACTGCAAAACAAGAGCATATTTATTAATAACAAATCAAAAACCCCTCATGCGGGGACATCTCCACGTTCTTGACCTGCATTCAGCACAGCTTCTGCGAACTGTAGAGGAGCAGCAACAGGCTTGTTATAAAAACGCTGGAACACAGCTTCATTCGCCCATCCTGCTGTGGCGAGAATTTGGTCCATGGGCACCTCCATGACCCTCGCCGCTGACGTCGATGCAGCCCTGGTGGAATGAGACTTGAACACATTAGTGTCGATACCTGACTTACCCAAGACGACTCGAAGCCACCTGGATATCGTCTGGACTGTCACTCGATGATGAGGTCTCTTATGAGTGACAAGCAGGTATCTCTCCATTCCTCTGATGCGTGCCGTCACCTTGACATAGTGGCGGATATGTGAGGCTAAACATAGCCTAGCATCTGCGGGGTATGCCGGGAACTTCAGCTGCAGCCCTGTGCACCCAGGTCTATGCTGCTTTAGTAGCTCGTCAATGAAAAAGACTACTTCTGTAGGGGTAGATGTCATTCTGTCGACACGAAGTTTGTGTAGTGTCTGTACCCTCTGAGCTGAAGTCAGCGCTAGTAACATCACCAGCTTCATGGTGAGTTGGTCCAGTTGGAGCCCTTCCATGGGAGACCACGTCCTGAGCAGGGTTAATACGTCCCTGACATCCCAGGTGATATTATAGCGTGGTGTAGGCGGATTCATATTGAATATACCCCGCATGAGTCTGGACACTAGCCTGTTGGATCCTACCCCAATCTTGAGGTAGAATGATAGCGCACTTCTGGCGCTGTTGACGGCACTGCAACTTAAGTGTTCATCATGGTGCAACCCCGCGAGGAATTCCAGGACGTCGGTTATTGTCACGTCATCGTACGTGATGCGAGAGCGGCTGCAGTAGGCTTCCCACTTCTTAATATGCGAGCGGTATCTTCGCCTTGTGGACTCTCGACACGACGCCCCGATGGTATCCATGGTCCGAGCCGAGAGGCCGTATTGGACTAACGGCCTGTTCAGAGCCTGCAAGCCAACAAATTTAAATAGCCATGGCAGGGATGTGGCTCCCCTGAGACAGGGTGAGTAACCAATTGTGGGCAACCCTTCAAAAGGACCCAGGGTTCGTTGAGCATGTCAAAGACCACCGGATACCAAGGCTGTGTGGGCCAGTCGGGTATAATAAGGATGCCCTTGGCAGCATCTGCCTGAATCTTTCGCAATACCCGACTGATGAGGCAAAACGGAGGGAAGGCATAGAAAAACCAATTCCCCCAGTCCAGCGAGAATGCATCTAGCGCTATTGCCCCAGGATCTGGTTCCCATGAAACGTAGGCTGGTACCTGATGGTTTAACCGTGACGCAAAAAGGTCAATGTCCGGTTTACCAAATTTGGCTGTGACTTTAGAAAAAATCTCAGGATGCAACATCCATTCAATATTGTCATTAAATTTGCGTGACCTGGTGTCCGCCACAGTATTATGCTCACCTGGCAAATAGATAGCTGAAATCCAAATGTCTCTTTGAACACACCAGAGCCAAATTGAGTTAGCCAATTTGTCACACAAAACTGACCTGGTACCACCCATATGGTTTAAATATGCCACAGCTGTGGTGTTGTCTATTTGGAGACGGACGTGTGCTCCAACAAGCTTGGAACAATATGCACGAAGTCCGTGGAATGCTGCCAGCAACTCCAAATAGTTAATCCCTTGAGTCAACAACATCGATGACTCAAGGGTGTCCCATCTGCCCCCACAACTAGAGCAATTATCAGTAGCTCCCCAGCCATTGGAGCTTGCATCAGTCTGTAAATATACCACCGGATTAGCCTCCCTAACAGGCTTGAATGAGTTGCTAATGTGACACACCCACCATTGCAACTCAGTTATCGCTTTGGACGGCAGCTGCATTGATCGATCGTAATGACCAGCGTTCCGTTTTAACGCAGTAATTTTAGCTCTTTGCAAATTCTGATAATGCAAAGGTCCATATCGTGCTGCCGGAAACAAAGCCACTAGCTTGCCAATTACTGTGGCTGTATGCCGAATCGATGGTATATTGGTGCCAATTAAATCTCTGCACACCTGAGTGACTTCCTCAATTTTGTTAATTGGTATAGTTATCCTCATGCTCATTGAGTTCACCGTGAACCCTAGGTAATTAATTACCTGGGCAGGGTAGAACTTCGATTTCTCTGGATGGACAATGAATCCTAATTGTTGAAATATATTGACAGCAGCTGCAACACCCTGTTCAGCCAATTGCAGGGTGTGGCCCACAATAAAGACATCATCTAAATAGGCCATAACTATATGATGTTGTTGTCTCAAATAAGCCATGATTGGCTTCACCAATTTAGTGAACAATCTAGGGGCTGTAGTGAGCCCATTAGGCAAAGCCTTATACTGCCAAAGTTGCCCCATCCAGATAAATTTCAAAAACCTTCTATCATCTTTCTGGATGGATACTGAATAATATGCATCCCTCAAATCAATGCATGCCATAAAGCAGCCATGAGAAATCAATGATTTGGCTGTTTCAAACGTATCCATTTTAAAATGAGTATATGTTACAAACGTATTCAAACGGGTTAGATCAATAATGACACGACAGCCTCCATCCTTCTTAGGTCTAGTAAATATGTTCGAAACAAATTCAATTGGCTCATGCACCGTTTTCTCAATCACCCCCTTCTGTTCCAGACTTAAAATTTCCTTATAACCTGCTGCCTGTTCTGCAGCAGACAATTTGAACGTACGACCAGGCATGTGCTGGGATAGAGGAATGTCGCCATTAATAAACTCAATTTTATGCCCCTGAATATTCCGCAACACATACTCATCACCAGTAAAATTACCCCATGCATCCAAAAACAACCGTAAACGACCACCAACATGGGAAGTTAAACAGAGAGAAAAAAGAGAACCAGACCCCCTCACCTCCGTGGTTACCGGCGGTCCTTGACACGTGTGGGTGGCCGTGGAGGTGTTGGGTTGGCTTGAGGGCGCGGCGTCTTCGATTTCCAAAAAGGTCTCTGCCGACCCTGTCCTAAAAAAGACCCTTGGTGCTGGTTCTGGTGCTGTTGTCGTTGTGGAGCTAGAGGGTGAGTCCTCGTCGAGGCACTGGCCGACCCTCGTGAGCGAATGTATGGAGCTTTTGAGCCTGACGGTGTGGGGGCACTCTGAGAGCGCATGATCCACACCGTTTTGGCTTGTTCGTCAAGCTCTTTGACTCTCTTCGAGAGGTCCTCACCAAAGAGCTGACGGGGCGGCGGCGGTGGTTTGCACAATCCTGCAAACTTCGGGTTGAGTGCTGGGCGGATGCTGTTTTTGCGAAACCCGTTGATTTCGTGCTGGGTCGCGCACAATAAGGCCAGAGCATCTTCCTGGTCCAAATTCAGTTCGTCCCCGTCCACCGACCGCGCAAAGGCGGTAATACCGGCCGTGAGGAGTTTCAGGATCCGCTGCAATTTTAGCTCTTGTTGACGGATAGCCGCACTGATGTTGCCCCATATTGGCGTATTGACCACAGGCACGTTGAGGGAGTTGCAGTTTGATGGAGCCTTGTGACGGCTCATAGCCTGGATGAGGACTTCTTCCTGCAGCACCTGATTATTAAGAAAGTCCACTGTGGCTGCCAGCTTTGTATTTAGAGGAAGACCAGCCGTATGTGGGGCCGCGAATTTGGTCGCCACATCCAAGAGTTCCTCCGCTGGCACCTCCAACGGAGGTGGTACGGGATCCACCAGAACCTCCTCCTCCTGCTGCTCCAGGCTGATAGTAGATGTTGGTGAAGACGCCCTGTGCCTGTTGCTGCCCTGCTGTTGTTGACGTTGAAGCAGGAGCTCCAGCAGCCGCTCCATACGGTCAATACGCCCTTCAACCTGAACACTCAGGTGGTCGGAGTCCTCCAGCTCTGAAAAGAAAACCGGGCTCCTGTCATCGGCCCGCACCTCGTCGAGGCCCTGCCGGTGCCGGTAGTTGTCGCTAACAGCCGCCGAGGCGAAACTGCGCGATTGCTGCGCGGGCGTGTTCAACCGCCTCCGTTTAGCGGGAGCTGAAGCCGCTGCCACTAAGGGCACTCGCGGCGAGGTGTCGGCATCAGCCGAAGCATGGCTGCCTGGGGCCCGCGCAGTCTTGCCGGCTGCCCACATCGTGGACGTTGCCGACGCATGGTCTCGCCCACCCATCCATGGGGGGCTCGGCGACCGTGACGAGACCCGACTCGACCGACCCGTCCCGGCGTCGAGAGTCGGGGTGTGCCGGCTGGACCTCACAGCCGCCCCGGGTCTCGCCCTGGAACCTGACCGCTCCTCCGCGACAGGCAATGCCTTAGCCCTAACAGGGTTAGGCTTCTGGGCTCCTCCCCTCCCCCTTCTCGGAAGGCTGAGTGGAACAGGCCGTGCAACGGCACGTGCCCTGCTCGAGGTCGCCAGCGAGCCCGCTGACAACCTGACTGCCATGGCAGGGTCCCCCTGCTCTGGCGGCACACCACACTCCTCCTCATCGAACTCCTCCGAGCTGTGGTGTGCTGGCGGATCTGGACCTGTGAACACAGGGCTTACCCACATCTCCGCCTGAGTCCCGGCCTGCGATGCAGGTACTGCCGATGGTAAAGGCCCCGGGACTGTTGACCGGCGAACTCGTCCTGACGTCCTCCGGCCCTTCGAACTCCCATCCATGTCCTTGCTGCAAGACATAATCAGACAACAAGGACCACCAACTAAAGGTGGAATACTCACCTCCGTGGCCCCTTATGAAGGGCTGGCGAGGAGCGCGCTCCACCGCCAGCCGTCGCAGCAACGCGTTACGACGATATGTCGAGCATGCGCGCCGGCGCATGTGACTCACGTGACTCCGAAATGAAATCAAGAACCAGAGAACATGGGTTTAAGGTGAGAAAGAAAAGATTTTATCTGAACCTGAGGGGCAACTTTTTCACACAGAGCGTGGTGGGTGTACGGAACGAGCTGCCGGAGGAGGTAGTTGAGGCTGGGACTATAATAACATTTAAAATACATTTGGACGGGTACATGGATAGGACCGGTTTAGAGAGATATGGGCCAAACAAAGGCAGATGGGACTAGTGTAGATGGGGCATCTTGGTCGGACGAGTTGGGCCGAAGGGCCTCCTGATTCCATGCTATATGACTCTATGACTCAGAAATGAGAGAGCCCAGAACCAGAGGACGCAGACTCAGAATTAAAAGGACGCATAAAAGAAATAAAATGAATGACTAGGAGGAATTTCTTTAGCCAGAGGGTCGTGAATCTGTGGAATTCACATCACAGATGGTGGTGGGGGGCAAGTCATTAGGTATTTTTAATGTGCTGATTGATAGATTGTTGGTTAGCAAGAGGGACAATGATTGTGGGAGAGAAGGAGATAGGCGACCTTTCGGGCCGAAGCCCTTCTTCAGACTGGTTGCGAAGAAGGAGACTGGAGTCTGAAGAAGGGTTTCGGCCCGAAACATCGCCTATCTCCTTCGCTCCTTAGATGCTGCTGCACCCGCTGAGTTCCTCCAGCCTTTTGTGTACCCTCGATTCTCCAGCATCTGCAGTTCCTTCTTTAACACAGATATAGTGGATGTGGAAAGGATGTTTCCGCTGGTGGGAGAGTCTAGGGCCAGAGGTCGTAGCCTCAGTATTAAAGGGCGCTCTTTTAGAAAGGAGGTGAGGAGGAACCTCTTTAGTCAGAGGGTAGTTAATCTGTTGATCTGAGGAACTCATTGCCACAGAGGGCTGTGGAGGCCAAGTCGGTGGATATTTTTAAGGCAGAGATAGACAAATTCTTGATTAGAATGGATGTCAGGGGTTATGGGGCGAAGGCAGGAAAATGGGATTAGCAGGCACAGATCAGTCGTGATTGAATGGCAGAGTAGACTCGATGGGCCGAATGGCCTAATTCTACTCCTATAACGTGAACTTGTGTATAAAATCATGAGGGGAATAAATAGGGTGAATGCACAGAGATTTGTTACCCAGGATAGGGGAGTCAGGAACTAGAGGACAAAGGTTTAAGGTCAGAGGGGGAAGATTTAAGGCAGAGATAGACAAGTTCTTGATTAGAACGGGTGTCAAGGGTTACGGGGAGACGACAGGAAAATGTGATTTTTAAATGTTGTTTTCGTACAAAATGCTTTTATTCAGAACAAACAAAAATACAAAGTAGTAACACGATGAAAGAACGCCTATATTGGCATTTTACAAACAAAGATATCAAATTAAAATATTAACATTTTTATCAACAATACACTCGACCTCCCGCAGTGACCAGCGATCACAGACGGCCTCCACAGTCCCCGTGGACTCCGTGTGTTCCCTCTCCAAGGAAAATGGGATTAGGAGGCAGGGATCAGCCATAATTGGATGGCAGCGTTGACTCGATGGGCCGAATGGCCTAATTCCACTCCTGCAACTTGTGAACTTGTGAACTCCCAGTTCTTTGTTTCTGAATCCTGAATCTCCTCTGACGGGAGCTGGACATGAGTCGCTCTGCCAGCTGTGCCAGCGTGCCGACACACAGTTGGCAAGGGTTGGCAGGTTAGAGAGCTGAGATGCCAGTGGGGTCACGGGCGGACAGGCAGTTTTCCGCTCCCAATGAGTCCCGGCTGACAGCAGTGCCAGCCCCCCACCTGACCTCGCGTTCAGTCCAACAGAGCATGCAGCCTCTTACACTCTCAAGCCCTTTATCCTCTCCCCGAGTGCGCGAGAGAGAGAGAGAGAGAGAGTTAGATTTTAATCTTATGGCCAACGGAATCAAGGGATATGGGGAAAAGGCAGGAATGGGGTACTGATTCAATAATCAGCCATGATCATATTGAATGGCAGTGCCGGCTCGAAGGGCCGAATGGCCTCCTCCTGCACCTATATCCAGAGATGCAGCCTGAAGAAGGGTCTCGACCCGGAACGTCACCCATTCTTTCTCTCCAGAGATGCTGCCTGTCCCGCTTGAGTTACTCCAGGGATTTTGTATCTATCTTGATGAAGCATGACCTGCTGGATTACTCCAGCATTTTCCGCCCCTTCTGTGTCCGAACTAGCGTCTGCTGATCCCTGTTTCGGCACCCAGCCCGGGATGGATTTAAAGGCCGGACCATTCCCACCGGCTCTTCTGCACGTTTCGGAGCTTAGCAGCTCCAGGAGATGGGTAGAAGGCCACCAGCAGCTCTGGTCACAAGCTGCTGACTACATTCAAGGGCCAGCGATGAGCACAGGCATACCTTGCCCTCACATGAACAGTCCACGGACTGCAGCCAAGAATATTCCATGTTAAAATAAGCGCTGAGCTAAGATTACGTGGACTCGCCGTTGGGTAAAGGACAGGGCGCAGAATGACACAGCTGATGATCCCTGGTCTAATCCACACGAATTCCATGCATGGCATTCCCATCATCCGGATGACACAGGAGGTATCATCTTCTGTTTTGATGATCAATCAAGTGCTATATAATAGTCCCTGTAACCTTCAGGCCTTGTTTTGTGCCAGTCTGCAGTGATGACGTACAGCCAGGGCCCTGTAGCAGGGTCTGTGTGTGGAGAACGTTGGCCATGGGGGCACAGTGGCGCAGTGGCGCAGAGCCGCTACCTCACGGCGCCAGAGACCCCGGGCCCGATCTTGACCTCGGGTGCTTCGTGTACGTGCCACCGGCTGCCTGAAATAGTGGATCATTTTTGAACTTATTTTCTTGGTAGCTTTTTCTACTTACATTGGGCGGCAAGGTGGTGCAGCAGGTAGTGCCGCTGCCTCACAGCATCACAGGCCCTGGGTTCGATCCTGACATTGGGTGCTGTCTGTGTGGAGTTTGCACGTTATCCCTGTTACCACATGGGTTTCTTCCGGGTGCTCCGGTTTCCTCCAAGATCCCAAAGACGTGCAGGTTTGTGGGTGAATTGGCTCTCAGTAAATTGCCCCCTAATGTGTAGGGAGTGGATGATAAAGTGTGTGTGTGTGTGTGTGTGTGTGTGTGTGTGTGTGTGTGTGTGTGTGTGTGTGTGTGTGTGTGTGTGTGTGTGTGTGTGTGTGTGTGTGTGTGTGTGTGTGTGTGTGTGTGCGTGCGTGTGCATGTGCATATGTGTGTGTGTGCGTGCGTGTGTGTGTGTGTGTGTGTGTGTGTGTGTGTGTGTGTGTGTGTGTGTGTGTGTGTGTGTGTGCGTGTGCATGTGTGCGTGTGTGCGTGAGATACTGGAGAGAATACATTTGGGACAGTTTCATATTCAGAGAGTCACACAGCACGGAAACAGGTCCAACTTGATCATGCCAACCAAAATGGCCCGTCTACTGTATGCTAGTCCCAGCGCCCACATTTGACCCATATCCCTTGAAACTTTTCCTATCCATGTACCCGTCCAAATCCAACTTAAGGATAAGGGGGAAATCCTTTAAGACCGAGATGAGAAAGACTTTTTTCACACAGAGAGTGATGAGTCTCTGGAACTCTTTGCCACAGAGGGTAGTTGAGGTCAGTTCATTGGCTATATTTAAGAGGGAGTTAGATGTGGCCCTTGTGGCTAAGGGGATAAGAGGGTATGGAGAGAACGCAGGTACGGGACACTGAGTTGGATGATCAGCCATGATCATATTGAATGGCGGTGCAGGCTCGAAGGGCCGAATGGCCTACTCCTGCACCTAATTTCTATGTTTCTATGTTTCTAAATGTTGCCTTTTTTTTCAGACTGGAAGGGGCTCTGACACAAAATAGCACCCATCATTTTTCTCCAGAGATACTGCCTGACCCGCTGAGTTACTCCAGCACTCTGTGTCTATCTTTGCAAGGAAGGATTTCAATGTTCTGACAATTAAAAACACTCCTTC
The DNA here is from genome assembly GCA_963514005.1 of Raja brachyura. Next base: position 19,505,731 of record OY740785.1, read on the forward strand.
CGCTCAGTTTAAACTCTCCCCGCGTCCTACCCTTCATCGAATTGAGAAGAATGAGGTGGGAGCTTCACTGAAATGTACAGAATAGTGAAAGGCTTGGATAGAGTGGATGTGGAGAGGATGTTTCCACTAGTGGGAGAGTCTAGGTCTAGAGGTCACGGCCTCAGAATTAAAGGATGTTCTATTAGGAAGGAGATGAGGAGGAATATATTTAGTCCGAGGCTGGTGAATCTGTGGAATTCCTTGCCACAGGAGGGTGTGGAGGCAACGTCAGTCGATATATTTAAGGCAGAGATGGATAGATTCATGATTAGTACGGGTGTCAGGAGGCAGGTGAATGGGGTTAGGAGGAGAGATAGATCAGCCATGATTGAATGGTGGAGTAGACTTGATGGGCCAAAGGTTATGCTCCTATAACTTATGAACATGAATTTATGAACTGGTGTAACCCAGGCGGTCAGTCTGTGTCCCTGGATCTGAAGAAGGATCGGGATCTGGGTTTGAAGCAGTCGGATGAAGGGACTCTCCTCCTATCACTTATGATCTTATTTGTACTCTGCACCCCCCCCCCCCCCCCCCCCCCCCCGATATTTACAGGCTGCCGATGACCGATCGTTCCAACTATCTGGGTCCACAGCACTTGGCCCTTGAGTCATTGACGCAGTGGAGTTAGTGTCTCAGCCCACAAATGGTTAAATGGCAAAGAGAAATTGCCTGGGCTGAGACTCCGACTCGTGAGCTCTGTGTTATGAAAATCGAAGGCCAATTTACAATTCGCAAGGGAACAGTGGATTGATAAGCCGAGACAGGCTGTCCATGTCGGAACCTGACTGTCTGGGCCAGTGTGGGAAGATGCCAGGGCCAGGTGACTTATCGGCAAAGTGGACGGTGAGGCATGCGGCAGGCCCCCAATAATGGCGAGGTTAGAGGAGGTTCAACTCTCGATTACAAGTTCCTTGAGACATAATCGACGAAATAAAATGGGTCGACTGGGCTTGTGTTCACTGCAATTTAGAAGGATGAGAGGGGATCACATAGAAACGTGTAAAATCCTTAAGGGATTGGACAGGCTAGACGCAGGAAAAATGTTCCCCGATGTTGGGGGAGACCAGAACCGGGGGTCACAGTTTAAGAATAAGGGGTTGGGCTGAGATGAGGAAAAACTTCTTCACCCCAGAGAGTTGTGCATCTGTGGAATTCTCTGCCACAGAAGGCAGTGGAGGCCAATTCACTGGGTGTTTTCAACAGCGAGTTAGGTTTAGCTCTTAGGGCTAACGGAATCAAGGGATATGGGGAGAAAGCAGGAACGGGGTACTGATTCTGGATGATCAGCAATGATCATATTGAATGGCGGTGCTGGCTCGTAGGGCTGAATGGCCTACCCCTGCACCTATTTTCTACGTTCTATGATCTGCGGACAGGGCCAGCATTTCTTGTTCCTGAACTGAAGGCACCGTTTCATGATAAAGAACCTGGCGAGCTGGAATCCTGTACCATGCGCCCCATGTCTCATCCGCGTGTTATGGATGTGTATGTCTCACAGACCTGAAGTCCTTTAAAGTTCCAGGTAATTAAACCATAGTTAAGGACGGCAAAAAAAAAACCTATATTAAAATTCTGGAAAAATGCACCAGCACCAACACTTAAAAAGTGTATTTCAAACATGTCTGAATTGTTACACCTAGAAGATGTGCGATTCGTCCCAGCAGGCAAATCAGGCCAATTCTTCAAGATTTGGTCTCCGTTTATCGATTTATTACAAGCATACGGTGCAACATAACCCTGAAAATTATCTGTTTCAGAACCGGGTGAGGGGTGAGCAAAGATACAAAGTACGTATAACCCTTCCATTTTATTTTCCTCATCTGCCTTTTATTATCCTTTTTTTTAATTGTTTTTTTTATATCTCTCCTCCTTCCTCTCTTTCCCTTGTACTTTTCACGAACTTAAGGGCCTGTCACACTAGCGCGCGATTAGACGCGACAAGCGCGACCTACCGTGGTCGCTTTAGTCGTCCGGCCTCGCGTGACCTTGTCCCACTGCGATCGCCGGAGTCTCGTGGAGTTGCGCGGACTCGTGTGGAGCTGGTGTCGACATCGCGCGTAGTGTCCAAAAACCGACACTGCTTAAAAATTACACGCGGCAAAATCCTGTCGCGCAGAACGTGATTAACGTGATGACGTTTTGACGTTGTGCGTCTTCAGCGTGGCGTTGCGTGATGACGTCACTGCCCGACGTCGTGCAACGCGCATGCTCATGCGCATCGTCACGTGATGAAAAATAACGTCCTTCCTTCGGACGTCGCGCGTGTAATCGCGCGCTAGTGGGACAGGCCCTTCACTCGCACCGGGATCGCCTGACCCCCACGCGACCCCCGCGTCCGAATTTGTCGCGCTTGTCGCGTCTAATCGCGCGCTAGTGGGACAGGCCCTTATCACTTTCACCGCCTTACCTAACTTTCTTTTTCTCCCTTTTTGCAATTAATTGATAATTAATTCAGAGGCTGAGGAGACAGCCCAATGGCAGAATGTGGTTTAGTTGGGGAAGGGACTGCAGATGCTGGTTTAAACCAAAGCATCTCTCTGTGTTTTGTGTTATATATCAGTGTTTAGCTGGAGGTGGCTGAGCTCGGCTTGGAACGGGTACAGCTTGCATTGTCCACCGGTGGTGTGCCCTGGTCCTGGGGTCGGGGTCGGGGCCGCTGCTGTGGTGTGACCTGGCATCCACCCGGGATCACAACAGGAAAACCAAGCTGGTCCCTCGCCGGCTTCCGGATCCAGCTCCACACATGTGCCTGTTGCGGGATTTGAACCCGTGACCTCCTGCACCACAACCACCGCCACCGTCCCACTCAGCCAGCCACACTTTTATAGAAGGCTTCGTCAGAGAGCAGAGGGATGGGCTTGGATCAGTGACTCTTGGCTTGCTCATTCATTTTCAGTCAATTAAATGGGCCTCAGATCCCCAAGTAGTCCCGTCCCACACCTCGACACAAAATGGTGGAGTAACTCAGCGGGACAGGCGACGTCTCTGGAGAGAAGGAATGGGTGACGTTTCGGGTCGAGTCCCTTCTTCAGACTCACCCCTTCCTTCACTGTGGAAATGCTGCCTGTCCCGCTGAGTTACTCCACCATTTTGTGTCTATCTATAGTTTAGTTGAGTTTAGAGATACAGCGCGGAAACAGGCCCTTCGGCCCACCCAGTCCGTGCCGACCGGCGATCCCCGCACACTAGCACCATTCCACACACACACCAGGGCCAATTTACACCTTTACCCAAGCCAATTAACCTCGCAAACCTGTACGTCTTTGGAGTGTGGGAGGAAACCAGAGCTCCCTGAAGAAAAGCCACGCAGGTCACGGGGCGAACGTACAAACTCCGTACAGACGGCACCCGTAGTCGGGATCGAACCGGGGGTCTCTGTGAGTCAGCAACTCTACCGCTGTGCCACCGTGTCACACGGAGGCATGCATGGGTGCAAATGTCAATCACGAGAGGACATAGGTTTCAGGTGAGAGGGGCAAAGTTTACAGGCGACTCGACCAAGTGGGACCCGTTGGGCCCTGCCCCCCAACGCGGGGAGAGGGGGGGGCGCAGCGTCGGTGCTCACCCTGGAGACAGGTGCCCAATGCAACATTATCTCTCTTCCCCTCTTTGCCTTCATCTGTCATTTATCTCCCTTTCACCCTCAACCTCTCTTTGACTTCCTCACTCACTCGCCTATCTTTTCCTTTTTGTTTCCTTTCCTTCTATTCCCATCTACCTCGGCAGTGGTAGAGTTGCTGCCTTACAGCGCTTGCAGTGCCGGAGACCCGGGTTCGATCCCGACTACGGGTGCTGTCTGTACGGAGTTTGTACGCTCTCCCCGTGACCTGCGTGGGTTTTCTCCGAGATCTTCGGTTTCCTCCCTCACTCCAAAGACGGACAGGTTTGTAGGATAATTGGCTTGGTGTAAATGTAAATTGTCCCTAGTGTGTGTAGGATAGTGTTATTGCGCGGGGATCGCTGTTCGGCGCGGGCCCAGTGGGTTAAAGGGCCTGTATCAATGCTGTATCTTTAAACTAAACTAAACTAAACCATCAGTCTGAAGAAGGGTCTCGACCCGATACGTCGCCTATGCCTTCGCTCCATAGATGCTGCCTCACCCGCTGAGTTTCTCCAGCTTTTTTGTCCACCGTAAACTAAACTTAACACAGTTCCCCACTTTGGATGGGAATCGCTAGGTCATGAGCCGCTGGTATCTCCAGGAAGGCGTGCATTTCTCAATCCTCAATCGCAGCTCCCGTATCAGCTGCCGGAGGAGAACGTCACCTAGTTTTTTGGAGTGACCCTGCCCCTGAGTGGAAGGGTTTTGTGCTGCAGATTAGGCACCCATGGTCACATCCACAGCTCTGAAGGTCCCCCTCCTGCAGAAGGATGCTTGCCGGAGAGCTGGAACAAATTCCATCTTAATCTGGGCGATATCAAGACCAGTGGAGACATGGAGGGTGCGTGCGTGCGTGCGTGCGTGCGTGCGTGCGTGCGTGCGTGTGTGTGTCTCTGAGCTTGACCTGGCATTGGGCAGCGACAAGCGTGGAATGTGAAGAGGGCGCCAGTGGCAGGAGGAAGGTTCTCTCGTCTAGTCACGGGTTATCCAGCTGGCTGCCTCCGGTGAGGACATTCGCCGCAACTTCTCGCAACATCGAGCCAGAAGCAGAGCTCCATGGCCAAGACCGGAGCCCGTCCAAACCCATTCCCGGCTCCGTGAAACCCTGCTGATGATCAGCACAAGTGTCGGGGGTTATGGAGAGGAGGCAGGGGAATGGGGTTAGGAGAGAGAGATCGAATGGCGGAGTAGACTTGATGGGCTGAATGGCCTAATTCCACGCCTATTCCTTATGACCTTATGAGACGGTTCACCAGACTGATTCCTGGCATGTCAGGACTTTCATATGAAGAAAGACTGGATAGACTCTGCTTGTACTCGCTAGAATTTAGAAGATTGAGGGGGGATCTTATAGAAACTTACAAAATTCTCAAGGGGTTGGACAGGCTGGATGCAGGAAGATTGTTCCCGATGTTGGGGAAGTTCAGAACAAGGGGTCACAGTTTAAGGATAAGGGGGAAATCTTTTAGGACAGATGAGAAAAACATTGTTCACACAGAGAGTGGTGAATCTGTGGAATTCTCTGCCACAGAAGGTAGTTCATTGGCTATATTTAAGAGGGAGTTAGATGTGGCCCTTGTGGCTACTGGGATCAGAGGGTATGGAGAGAAGGCAGGTACGGGATACTGAGTTGGATGATCAGCCATGATCATATTGAGTGGCGGTGCAGGCTCGAAGGGCCGAATGGCCTACTCCTGCACCTATTTTCTATGTTTCTATGTCTATGTTTCTATGACCTTATGAGCTTATGAGCAGATCAGCCTTTATGGCTTTCAAGACCTGGGTTAAAATCACACAGACCGCACTCCCCGCCAATGACTACACCACCACTTCACGCTGCCTCGGCTAGGCAGCCTACACCACCCGGGACCACTCACGCCCCGCTCATTCACTCTTCACCTCCTCTCCCGTCCGGCAGGAGACACTCAACAAAACACAAAGTTGCTGGAATAACTGTGTGTTCCCGGGAATGAACGACGGACGATCCCAGGGATGAGTGGGCGAACGTACGATGAGCGTTTGACGGCACTGGGCCTGTACTCGCTGGGGTTAAGAAGGATGAGGGGGGGAGCCACGCTGAAACTTACCGAACAGCGGACGTTTATCCCTTTATCTCTAAATCTCTTAGCGCCGTAACTCTAAACTAAACGACACCAAACCAGGGTTCAATCCTGACTACCGGTGCTGTCTATACGGAGTTTGCACGTCCTCCCTGTGGCTGCAGGATGCTGCGGTTTCCTCCCACACCCCAAAGACATGCAGTTTTGTAGGCTAATTGACTTTTGTAAATTGCCGCCTCGTGTGTAGGTGGCAAAAGTAGGGTAACACACATCTAGTGTATGGGTGATCGATGATCAGTGTGGATGCAATGAGCTTCCACGCTGTATCTCCAAAGGAAATTAAACTAAACGGCACTGTTGCGTGGCGGTTGAGTTGCTCCCTTACAGCGCCTGAGACCTGGGTTCGATCCTGACCAAGGGTGCTGTCGTTATGGAGTTTGCACGTTCTCCCCGTGACCTGCGTGGGTTTTTGTCCAAGATCTTCGGTTTTATCCCGCACTCCAAAGACGTGCAGGTTTGTAAGTTAATTGACTTGGTGTAAATGTACAAATTGCCCCTAGTGTGTGTCAGGTTGTGTTAATGCACGGGGATCGCTGGCTGGTGCGGACTGGTCAGGGCCAGTTTGCTCGCTGTATTTCTAAAACTGAAACTAAAAACTCAACAGCGATGGCAAGATATGTTATCTGGTACATCTTTTTCATTGATTCACGAGGCCATTCGGCCCATCCCTGCCAAATCCTAAAGCATTACCATCAGTGCCATTCTCCCATCCAGTTCCCAGGGTCACATTCCCTCTCACAATACCCATCAGCTGACCTTCTGTCATGTTGCTTCATGCAAGGGCGCTCTATAATGGCCGAATAATCACCTGCACAGGTAGTTACTAGCTCCTCATACACCCTGTGGGATGTGGGAGGAAACCAGGGAAAACCCACGTGGTCGCAGGGAGAACGTGCAAACTCCACACACACACACAGCACCCGAGGTCGGGATCGAACCCGAGTCTCCGGAGCTATGAGGCAGCGGTTCTTAAACGCCGCTATCGTTGCTGTTCCCACTTCCCACCTGTTATTTAGTTTAGAGGTACAGCGTGGAAACAGGCCCTTCGGCCCACCGGGTCTGTGCTGACCAGCAATCCCCACACAGTAACACTATCCTACACCCGCTAGGGACACTTTTTACATTTATACCAAGCCGATTAACCTACAAACCTGCACGTTGGGCGTTGCACTGACAGCAGCCTCTGCCTGCAGCCCATTCGTTATTCCCCCTTTTTTTTTAGTCAGTTTAAAGTGTGTTTTCTTGGGGAAGCGTCTGCAGTGCCGTCCTACGCAGCCGAGACTCGGAGATGGGAGATGACCATACAGCGGGGATAGGAGCGGCGTGACTCGGAGGGTGGGAGATGTTGGGAGAAATGTGTCCACACCAGGACCGAGGGAAAAAGAATGGAGGGGGGAGGGGGCTATGACTAGAGAGTGAGGAATTCCACGTTCATAGTGTTGGGTTGGCATTACTGTAGTATTTTTGAACAACCAACTTTTGATGAGGTTTTGCATATAGTTTGCCTTACAAAGCGCGAGCTTAGAGAATTAGTTTAGTTCAGTTTAGTTTAGAGATGCAGCGCAGAAACAGGCCCTTCGGCCCACTGGGTCCGCGCCGACCAGCGATCCCCGCACACTAACACCATCCTACACCCACTAGGGACACTTTTTACATTTACACCAAGCCAATTGACCCATAAACCTGCACGTCTTTGGAGTGTGGGAGGAAACAGAAATATCTCGGAGAAAACCCACGCAGGTCACGGGGAGAACGTACAAACTCCGTACTGACAGCACCCGTAGTCGGGATCGAACCCAGGCCTCCTGCGCTGCATTGGCTGCAAGGCAGCAACTCTACCGCTGCGCCACCGTGATCGCCCATTCAGTTATCGAGCAGCTGAACGATTCTCTCATCAGCTAGTGTGCGGTCCTGACCAACCATCTACCTCATTGGAGACCTCAGGACTATCTTTAACCGGACACTATCCTGCACTAACTCTGGTGGCCTTTATCATTTATCTGCACACTGTGGACGCATTGATTAGAGTCACAGAGTCTTTCATCATGGAAACAGGCCCATCCGCCCAACTTGCCCATGCCGGCCAACCTGTCCCATCTACACTAGTCCCACCTGCCTATAGTACGTTTGGCCCATATCCCTCTAAACCTGTCCTATCCATATACCTGTCTAAATGTTTCTTAAACGTTGCGATAATACCTGCCTCAACTACCTCGTCCGGCAGCTCGTTCCATGCACCCACCGCCCTTTGTTTGAAAGCTTTCCCTTCAGGTTCCTATTCAATCTTTCCTCCCCTCACCCTGAACCCATGTCCCCGCGTACCTGTTCCCCCAACTCTGGGCAAGAGACTCTGTGCATCCACCCGACCTATTTCTCTCATTGAATTCATGTATTGTCTTTTCTTGACTGGATGGCACGCAAACAAAAGCTTTTCATTGCACTTTAGTGTATGTGAGAACAAAACTCCATCCACTGCACCACATTGACACCCTTAAAGCCCTGTCCCACGGTACGAGTTCATTCCAAGAGCTCTCCAGAGATTTACGGTAATGGCCACTCGTCGGTACTCGGGGCTCTCGTGGACATTTTTCATCGTGTTGAAAAATCTTCCCGGGTCTTCCCGTGCTTACCTGCCGTTAGCAAGTCTTCCCGAGTGCCTGCCGTTAACATTACGAGCCGCTAAGAGACGTCCCCGAGCTCCGACGTGCCCGCTACGTTCATTCTCCGTACTTACCACGAGCTTGATTTTTTTTTAAACTCGGGAGGAGCTCTTGGAATGAACTCGCACCGTGGGACAGGGCTTTAAAAACCTCCATCAGCTGACCCCATTAGTTTCAGGAGACACTTCAACTCCTCCTCCCATTCCCACACTGACCTTTCTGTCCTGGGCCTCCTCCACTGTCAGAGTGAAATGGAGGAACAGCACCTCATATTTCGCTTGAGTAGCTTACACCCCAGCGGTATGAACATTGACTTCTCTAACTTCCTTGCCTTCCCTCTGTCTCCATCACTCGCCCTTTCCCAGTTCTTCGACCGGTCTGATGTCCCCAATTACATTTTATCTCTGCTTTGTTGTTATCTTCTCCGAGCTAACAGTGATCCAATCTACACTTTCCTTGCCCTTCTTCTCCTTTGATGTCCCGTTTTCACACCTTACACTTCCTTATGTCTGTGTCTCCCCCTCCTCTGACTCTCAGTCTGAAGAAGGGTCTTGTCCCTACTACTCAGGTCGAGGGGACTGTCGGGTCGGAGTGCCGCGTCCGGCCCCGCCTCACCCGTCCCGACGTAGTGCAGCCCATGGAGTGCAGCAGCAGCAGCAGCGCCTCGCCCGTGGCCCCGTCGGTCGGCAGCCCGGCCAGCTGTCCGACCTTCGGATCTTAACGCCAACACCACCGCCCCTCCTTCTCACGGCCGATCATCGGTTCATGAGTTGGATGGGGTGCCGGAATTTGCGCGTGACATCACCCAAAACTCCTCAGCTGGCCCGCCGGCTGTCCAGCACCCGGGCCAACTCATCATTCACCCAGCCACGGCCGAGTCGGTCGAAGAATTGCCGTCGGGAATGTGTCCCTTATTTTGACCCTTTGTCCCTTATTTGGGAGTGAGAAAGTTGGCAGCCCCACTCTCCGGCTCAGATGAAGGTCATCATATCAGGGTAGGGAAATGCCTCACATGACTGACGCTGCATCTGCTAACATCACAATTCGTTCCAGCAAGATCCAGTTGGCATTTGGACACCAAATGTGAGGTG
>OY740785.1:19520244-19560244 GCA_963514005.1 Raja brachyura
AGATAGACACAAACTGCTGGAGTAACTCAGCGGGACAGGCAGCATCTCTGGAGAGAAGGAATGGGTGATATTTCGGGTCAAGGCCCTTCTGCAGACTGACGTCAGTGGGGAGGGAGATAGATAAGGAAGGGTGAAGGTGTGAAAACAGGGCAAATGGAGAGTGGAGAATGTAGCTGGGAGAATGGACCAACAAGGCAGAGATAAAATGTAGTCGGAGACAGTAAGACTGGTCGGAGAAAGGGAAAGCAAGAGTTACTTGAAGTTAGAGAAGTCAATGTTCATACCGCTGGGGTGTAAACTACCCAAGTGAAACATGAGGTGCTGTTCCTCCAATTTGCGCTGGGCCTCACTCTGACAATGGAGGAGGCCCAGGACAGAAAGATCAGATTGGGAATGGGAGGGGGAGTTAAAGTGCTGAGCAACCGGGAGATCAGGATGGTTAAGGCGGACTGAGCGGAGGTGCTCAGCGAAACGATCGCCGAGCCTGCGCTTGGTCTCGCCGATGTACAGAAGTTGACACCTGGAACAGCGGATACAGTAGATGAGGTTGGAGGAGGTGCAAGTGAATCTCTGCCTCACCTAAAAAAACTGTCGGGGACATTGGATGGAGTCGAGGGGGGAGGTAAAGGGACAGGTGTTGCATCTCCTGCGGTTGCAGGGGAAAGTACCTGGGGAGTGGGTGGTTTTGGTGGGAAGGGACGAATTAACCAGGAGGGAACGGTCTCTGCGGAAGGTGTAAAGGGGTGGAGATGGGAAGATAGGGCTGGTGGCGGGATCCTGTTAGAGGTGGCGAAAATGTCGGAGGATTACGTGCTGGAATGCAACGGCTGATGGGGTGAGAGGTGAGGGACCTCTGTCTCTGTTGCGACTGGGAGAGGGGGAGCAAGAGCAAAGTTGCGGGATATCGAGGAGACCCTAGTGAGGGCCTCATCTATGATGGAAGAGAGGAACCCCCGTCCCCTAAAGAATGAGAACATCTCAGATGACCTGGTATGGAACACCTCATCTTGGGAGCAGATGTGGCTTAGACACAGGAATTGGGAGTAGGGGGATAGAGTCTTTGCAGGAGGCAGTGCAGGAGGAAGTATAGTCTAGATAGGTGTGGGAGTCAGTGGGTTTATAATCGATGCAAGCAAGAAAAGTGTTGTTCCATCTCGGGGCACATGACAATAAAACACTCCAGACTCGTGTCTCTCGATGTCTAGACATATTGCACACATACGTACATGTGCCAGCTGTATATCTGCACTGCGTTTCACCAGATCACATATAGAGTGTGCTATTGCCTATAACATCCATAGGCTCGGCTGCGATCTATAGTATATATGCACTGCAGTATTCTGTACACACACTAGGTGTGCTGTAGTCCACTGCGTGACGAGGGGTACCCAGTGGTGTTCCTGTGTTCACAAACGCTGTATACATACTGTACCATAGAGTGGTGCAGGCACAGGCCCTTCGGCCCAACGTATTCACACTGACCACGCACGCACGCACGCACGCACGCACATTAGGCTAATCCCATTTGCTTGCATTTGGCCCATATCCTTCTCAGCCCTGTGTAGAAAGGAACCGGTTTATACCGGAGACAGACATAAAGTGCTGGAGTAACCCAGCGGATACAGTGTGGAAACAGGCCCTTCGGCCCAACTTGCCCACACTGGCCAACAATGTCCCAGCTACCCAAGTCCCACTTGCCCACACATGGTCCTATCCATGTACCTGACCAACTGTTTCTTAAGTGTTGGGATAGTCCCAGCCTCAACTACCTCCTCTGGCAGCTTGTTCCAAACACCCACCACCCTCTGTGTGAAAAGGTTACCCCGCTGATCACTGATCTTTTTCTCAAGAGATGCTGCCTGACCCACTGGTTTCCTCCGGCACTTTGTGTCTCTCTCCTTCTAAGCCCTCCCTATCCATTTATTCATTGATAAATATAGCACTTACTGTTGAAGTCATAGAGTCACACAGCACGGAAACAGGCCCTTCGGCCCAACCTGCCCATGCCGACCAACATGCCCCATCTACTCTAGTACCTCCTGCCTATGTTTGCCCTATATCAATCTAAACCTTTCTAAAACATGTACAGTGCATTCAGAAAATATTCAGACCCCTTCACTTTTTCCACATTTTGTTATTCGAAAATAGATTTAAATCTTTTTTTTAATCATCAATCTGCACGCAAAACCCCAGAATGAAGAAGCTAAAACAGGTGTTTAGAAATTTTTGGAAAGTAATTAAAAATAAATAACTGAAATTTCACATTTACATAAGTATTCAGCCCCTTTGCTATGAGCTCGTTCATCCCGTTTCCATTGATTATCCTGAAGATGTTTCTGCAACTTGATTGGAGTCCACCAGTGGTAAATTAAATTGATTGGACATGATTTGGAAAGGCACACACCTGTCTATGCAAGGTCCCACAGTGGACAGTGCATGGCAGAGCAAAAACCAAGCCATGAAGATGATGGAATTGTCCGTAGACCTCCGAGACAGGATTGTGTCGAGACACAGATCTGGGGAATGGTATAAAACAATTTCTGCAGCATTGCAGGTCCCGAAGAGCACAGTAGCCTCCGTCATTCTTAAATGGAAGAACTTATGAACCACCGCCCGGCCAAACTGAGCTATCGGGGGGGAAGGGTCAGGGAGGTGACCAAGAACCCAATGGTCACTCTGACAGAGCTCCAGAGTTCCTCTGTGGAGATGGGAGACCCTTCCAGGAGGACAACAATATCTGCAGCACTCCACCAATTAGGCCTGTGTGGTAGAGTTGCCAGACGGATGCCGCTCCTCAGTAAAAGGCACATGGCAGCCCGCTTGGAGTTTGCCAAAAGCCATGAGAAACAAGATTGTCTGGTCTGAAGAAACCAAGACTGAACTCTTTGGCCTGTATGCCAAGCGTCACGTCTGGAGGAAACCAGGCACCACTCATCTCTGGAGGTACCTGAAAATAGCTGTGCATCGACGCTCCCCATCCAACCTGACCGAGCTTGAGAGGATCTGCAGAGAAGAATGGGAGAAATTGCTCAAATACAGGTGTGCCAAGCTTGTAGTGTCATACCCAAGAAGACTTGAGGCTGTAATCGCTGCCAAAGGTACCACAACAAAGTACTGAGTAAAGGGTCTGAATATTTATGTGAATGTGATATTTCAGTTATTTCTTTTTAATTACTTTCTAAACACCTGTTTTTGCTTTTTTATTATGGGGTATTGTGTGTAGATTTATGATTTAAAAAAAAAAAAAAAAGAATTTAATCAAGTTTAGAATAAGGCTGTGACGTGACAAAATGTGGGGAAAGTGAATGTAGGGTTCTGAATACTTTCTGAATGCACTGTATATGGGTGAGAGAATCAAGAACCAGAGGGCTTTGGTTTAAGGTGAGGGCGGGGGGGGGGGGGGGGGGGGGGGAAGATTTAAAAGGAATCTGAGAGACAACTTTTTTCACACAAAGGGTGGTGGAGGAGGTAGGTACTACCAAAATGTTTAAGAAACATTTGGACAGATACATGCGTAGAAAAAGTTTAGAAGGACCTGGGCCAAACATGGGGGGGATGGGGCATGTTGGTCAGCATGGGCAAGTTGGGCCGAAGGGCCTTGTTTTCACGCTGTGTAACACTCGGACATGACACCAAAATGGGCAGAGACGCGGACAGTGAGGAAGGCTGTCAGGGTATATGGCGGGATATAGAAATGGGTGAAGAAATGGCGGATGGAATTTAATCCGAGCAAGTGTGAGGTTGCACTTTGGTCGGTCGAATGGGGCTCGTGTTGTCGATCTCCCCGTGTCAACTGACCTCAGTCGGGCGAACGACAACAAACGGAGACAGCAGCAGCGCCACAGCTCGGTGCCAACCCGGAGCGTACGCCCTTTTTAGGGCGGGCACCTACGGATGTCGAGCTGGATGGCATCACCCTGCCGCAGAGGCACCTCTGCTGGCTCAAACACAAGAAGAAGATGTGGTCGAATGTATGGGGAAACTGTGCAATTAATGATTTGAATTGAATGCTTTATTGATCAGTGTGACAACTCATAGTGAAATTCTTTGCTTGCGTACCCAAGGTATACAAATAGTCGCCACTTAAAGAGCACTTATAAAGTATCCCGTGCCAGGTCCCCCTGTGTTCTCCCCCCCCCCCATTCCTCACGGAAGTCTACCACCCCCCCTGCCAAGTTGAGTCCTCCTTTGTCCATTGTTCCTCCCCCTCCCGAACCCTCGACGCCATTGATGTACAAAGCGATCTCAGTGTCCAAGTCCATGGCTCCTTGGAAGTGGCCACGCAAGTAGATAGAATGCTAAAGAAGGCACATGGTATATTCAAAGGTCGAGGCATTGAGTAGACGAGTCAGGGAGTTTTAAGCCCCTGTCCCACTTGGGCGATTTTTTTCAGTGACTACAGACTGTTTTCACGTGGTCGCGGGGTGACGCGTGTATGGTCGTGAGTCGTCTCCTCGAGTCGCCTAAAGAGTCGTAACGTTTTTCTGGTCGCCGATGGATTTTAAAATCTTCAAAACTTTTTGGCGACTGTGGGCTTGTCGTAGCTTGTCTTCTCCTGTGGTGGGTGCTGATGCAGGTTGTCGCCAGGATGATGCAGGTTGTCGCCGGTGCGAACCGGTGAATTCCATTGGCGACTACCTACGTCAACCGGCAACAGGTACTTGTCTTCAGTTTGTCTTCAATTGTCTTCAGTTGTCGCTGACAGGGTCGTAGCTTGTCCTAGCTTGTCGCAGGTGGTCGTAGGTTGGCTTTGGTTGTCATAGGTGTGGTCGTAGGTGGCTGTCCTAATGGGTCGCCGGTTGTCGGTAGCTTGCCGTAGTTTGACGTTGGTGATAGGCTGGTGTAGCTCAGGCAGGTGCTGTGAAGAATTCCTCGGAGTAGGCACTTGGTTGCCTTAAAAAAATTTAAACCACGCATGCGCAGATTGTTCTCTCCGTTAAAAAAAATAAATAAATAAAAACAGTGACAATTCAATTTGCCCAAGGCTTCCTAGTCTCCTTTATTCTGAATTACTAAATGATGGGGGGGGGGGGGGGGGGGAAGGGTGATGGCAGATGGAGAGATGGTGGGAAAAGCGGGAGCACACAGGGAAAAGTTGAATCAGCTGTCATCTTATTGAATGACAACACTTGTTCAAGCGACCAATTAGGGGAACAGTTCCTTTCACAGCGTGTGGGGAGTCTGTGCCAGGGGTAAAGTTGTGGGGAGGGCACGAGTGTTGAGAAGGAGGGTGTCGGGGATACTGCCAATAACTCACTCATTCACCGCTACCGCAGCTCTCCGGGAGCGAAGGCACGCACTGTAGCTGGGGATAGAAGCAGCTTGGGTAGCTGCGAGCGGCCACCAGGACCCGACAGCAGAACTGGCCGCCATTTCAGCGCCTTCTGCCGGCCTGCTCACCTTTGGCAGTGCTCTCCGTCGGAACACCTGTCACCTGCAGACGTTTGCGGACTTCACTCATGTCAGCAGCTTCCTACAAATCTTTAAATTCCCACAGCCGAGTAACCTCAATCGCGCTGTCGGAATTTAAGGACATGAGTGAGGCCAGCGAGCGGCAGCAGAGAGGTTTTTAGACGGAGAGCTGCCAGAGGTGAGCGGGAACCGGCAGAAGGAGCTAAGGTGGCGGCTGGTTCCGCTCTCCGGCCCAGCGGCCGCTTAGCCACCCGTGCTACTTCTCTCTCTCCCTCCCCCCCCCCCCCCCCCCGGCCTCAGAGCAGTGGCATTCCACGCCTCCGTGCAAGGAGCGTCGCAAGTGGCATTATCCCAATCCCCTCATTCATAACATTAGTGCCCTCCCCGCAACCTTACCCTGGGCCAGACTCCACAAACGCTGTGAAAGGAGTTCTCTCCCCCCCCCCCCCCCCCCCCCACCCCCACACCCCGGGAAATAAGTTTTTAAAAAACATCACCAAGAAATGTACTTACCACATCATTGGTACACGACAAACCATAGTTGAAAACCCCACCAAGAAACTTGCGCTGCACATGCGCAGTAGACTGATGCGCCTGCGCAGTGCTGCAAAGGCAGAATTTCTGCTGCCTTCAGACCCGATTGAAACTGACGGCTTCAGGCAGCGCTGACGGCACGTGGGCTGCACAGACCTTCCCGTGTTACAAGCGCTGCGGATGAAAGGCACGGAGAATTATGCTACCTAAGAGATCGGTCTCTTACATAGGCATCATTCTCCCATGCCTTTACTATTTATATTTAGTAATTACTATGTTATAATTGTAGTCAGGGTAGGCAGTGCCTGCCTTGCCTACCCTGACGGCACGTGCCTGGCGTAGCTTGTCGTAGACATTGTTGTAGGGTGTGATCCAGTCGCCGGTTTCCCGGCGACCTGCTACGACTGTGACAGTCGCCAGCAGTCGCTGAAAAAAATCGCTTAAGTTGTTCGGGCCACATCAGGAGTATTGTGTGCAGTTCTGGTCGGCCCATTACAGGAAGGATGTGGAGGCTTTGGAGAAGGTGCAGAATGGGATCACAATTATTCACGCTGTTATTGTTTGTTTTTATACGACAGAACTTTATTTGTCCCAGGAGGGAAATTCGTGTTTGTATGACTGCAGAAACCAAATTTTGTTCGAACTTCAATGAGGTTCAAATGCCAACAAATAAATTCTATCATTGTATCAAATTGATCTGCCGACAGCCAAAAAACACAAATTATATGAAACATGAAATTAAAGTGATGAGTGGAAAGGCTTGGGGGATGTGCAAATATTTGGGCGGAGGAGGGTGGGTGGGGAAGGATGACGGTGGGTCTCAGTCTACCCCACGACAGAAGGGGGAGGATTTGTAAAGTTTTCTAGCCATTATGCAAGGCACATCAGGCTAGTTCTGTTTGGAAGGTTGTAGAGGCTTTTGAGAGGGTGCAGAAAAATGGTTCACAAGAACGCTGCCTGGATTAGAGGGCATTAGCCAGGGGAAGGGATTGGGCAGACTAGTGTTTAAGAAGGAACTGCAGATGCTGGAAAATCGAAGGTCGACAAAAATGCTGGAATCCATAGATGCTGCCTGACCCGCTGAGTTTCCCCAGCATTTTTGTCTACCTTGGACAGACTAGGTTTGTTTTCTCTGGAGCATTGGAGGCTGAGGGGTGATCAGATAGAAGTGTGTAAGATTATGACCAGTGTAGTTATAAAGAGGGAGCCTTTTTTCCAGGGTGAGAATGTTGAAGTCTAGAGGACACAAGTTTGAGGTGAGAAGGGAAATAGTTTAAAGAATATGTGTGGGGGAAATACATGCCTGAGCAAAGAGGGTTGATTAGAACATTGTACAACCTAGAACAGCACAGGAACAGGCCCTTCGGCCCACAATGTCTGTGCTGAACATGACGGCAAGTTAAACTGATCTCATCTGCCTGCACGTGATCCGTATCCCGCCATTCCCTGCATTCCATGTCCCCAGCTGAATTAAACGCCACTATCCTATCTGCCTTCACCACCACTTCTGGCAGAGTGTTCCACACACCCTCTGCGTTTAAAAAAAAGTTGCCCCGCACATCTTCAATAAACTTTCCCCCGCTCACCTTCTGCCGACCCCTTCCAGTGTAAGACATTACCACCTTGGCTAAAAGGTTCTGACATTGAGCGGCACGGTGGCGCAGCGGTAGAGTTGCAGCCTAATGGCCCTGTCCCACTGTGCGTGTTCACCCAAGAAAAAAATCAAACTCGTGGAAGCACATAGAATGTACGTCGGAACTCGGGATGTCTCTTAGCAGCTCGTAACGCTAACGGCAGGAAACACGGGAAACACGGTAAGCTCGGGAAGACTCGTGAAGATTTTTCAACATGTTGAAAAATTTTTCAGACATGTTTTCAACATGTTGAAAAATGTCCACGAGAGCCCCGAGTACCTACGAGCGGCTATTACCGTAATTCTCCGAGTTCGAATCGGAGGATACTCGGGAGAACCCTTGAATTACCTCGTACAGTGGGACAGCCCCATTACAGTGCCAAAGATCCGGGTTCGATGATTTCATACAGCTCTCTAAATCACCAATCAGCCTCCACTCCACTCCACTCCACTCCAAGGAATAAATACCCAGCCTGCCCAACCTCTCCCTGTAGCTCAGGCCCTCGAGTCCTGGCAGCGTCCTCGTATATTTTCTCTGCATTCTTTCAAAGCTTAACTACATTGCTGTGCAGGCTGGTTCAACAACCTGATGGTTATTGGGAAGAAGCTGTTCTTGAATCTGGAGGTCACGGTTCTCAGGCTCCTGCACCTTCGTCCTGATTTGAGTTTGGAGATACGGGGCGGAAACAGGCCCTTCGGCCCACCGAGTCTGCGCCGACCAGCGATCCCGCACACTAACACTATCCTACACGCAGTAGGGAACAATTTACACACATACCAATGTGAGGCCGTGCACTTTGCCAGAAAAAAATAGAAAGGGAATGTGTTTTTAAACGATGACTTTAAAACCACCGAATGTATTCAGAGGAGGCAGAGTGTCCTTCTGTTTGGGTTGCTGGTTGAATGTGAAGGGATATTAGCAACAGTGCTGAGGCCTTTATTACAGAAGGGGAGGTAGTGGTGGGGGGTTGCCAACTGTCCCGTATTAGCCGGGACATCCCGTATATTGGGCTAAACTGGTTTGTCCCGTACGGGACCGCCCTTGTCCCGTATTTGACCGCTACTACTCGGGTTGAGGGGACTATCGGGTCAGAGCGCCGCGTCCGGCCCCGCCTCACCTGTCCCGACGTAGTGCAGCCCATGGAGTGCAGCAGCAGCAGCGCCTCGCCCGTGGCCCCGTCGGTCGGCAGCCCGGCCAGATGTCCGTCCTTCGGACCCTCGCTTAACGCCAACACCACCACCCCTCCTTCTCATGGCCGATCACGAGTTGGGATGGGGCGCCGGACTTTGCGTGCAGCAGAACACAAAGCCCAGCTGGCGGGCCAGCCGAGGAGTTTTGGCCTGGGCCGCGCGACATCGCTCGCAAAGTCCGGCGCCCGGGCCAGCTCATCATTCACCCAGCCACGCCCTTTGGTCCCTTATTTGGGAGTGAGGAAGTTGGCAACCACAGGCAGATCAGACATGATTGTAGGGGCAGGACTGAGGGGCCGAGTGGTCTACTCTTTGCTCCTGACTGTCGCTATGGAAACGTAGCACTTTCCACAAATCCCTCCCCTCACTTACAAAGCTGTTTCCCCTCAACTCCTGTGGCGGGAAACGTTAAATCACGGTGATGCACAGGGTAGAGCTGCTGCCTCACGACGCCAGAGACCCGGGTTACATCCTGATCCCGGGTGCTGCCTGTGCGGAGTTTGCACGATCTCCCTGTGACTACGTGGGTTTTCTCTGAGATCTTTGATTTGATCCCACGCTACAAAAGGCATACAGGTTTGTAGGTTAATTGGCTTGGCGTAAATGTAAAATTGGCCCTAGTGTTTGTGGGTTTGTGTTAATGTACGGAGATCGCTGGTCAGTGCAGACTCGATGGGCCGAAGGGCCTGTTTCCGTGATGTGTCTCTAAACTATTCTCACAGAGAGTGGTGAGTCTGTTGAATTCTCTGCCTCAGAGGGCGGTGGAGGCAGGTTCTCTGGATGGTTTCAAGAGAGAGCTGGATAGGGCTCTTAAAAATAGCGGAGTCGGGGGATGTGGGGAGAAGGCAGGAACGGGGTACTGATTGGGGATGATCAGCCATGGTCACATTGAAAGACGGTGCTGGCTCGAAGGAACTCCTGCACGTACTGTCTATTGTCTATTGTGAACTAAACTAAACCAGCATATGCATCGATACAAGGAAGGTATTGCTCATTGACCTGGTGAGTCTGTACCTGGAACACTGCGGACAGGTGTGGTCTCTTTGCCAAAGGAGAGATATGGCAATTCTTGCAACAGAGCAAGTCCAGTAAAAGGTTCAGCAGATTGATTCCTAGAGTATGGATTTAGAGACCAAGCAGCTAATGCTTAGAGGAAGGAGAATAAATCCACGTGGCTTGCAAAGGTGTTTCGGTCATCTTCGCTTGTCTTGCCCGCCTAGAAACTTGGATTTAGAATGCTGGAGTAATCAGCGGGTCAGGCAGCACCTCTGGAGAACACGGATAGGCGACCTTTCAGTCCGGGACCCTTCCTCAGCCAAAACGTCCCCTATCCTAGTCTCTCCAGAGACGCTGCCTGACCTGCTGAGTTACCGAGGGAGGGAGGGAGGGAGGGAGGGAGATTTATAGACAGATAGTTAGACCAAGGCTGAAGAAGGGTCTCGACCCGAAACTTTTTTCCAGAGATGCTGCCTGTCCCGCTGAGTTACCCCATCATTTTGTGTCTATCTTCAGTGTAAACCAGCATCTGCTGTCCCTTTCCAGCACACTAGGCATTGACCAATTCCTTGGTTAACTCAGCGGGTCGGGCAGCATCTCTGGAGGACATGGATAGGTGACGTTTCGGGTCGGGACCCTTCTTCAGCTTTTTTGGGTCTGTTCGGTTTCCCCTACAAATAGGACATCGATCAGTACAGAACAACAGCAGCAGGCCCTTCGGCCCTCGATGTCCATGCTGAACCTGGTGTCGTTAGCCCACTCTCCTCAGCCTGTACTTGTGCCGTGTCCCTGCATTACTTGTTTTCGGGTTTTATCCGAGAACTTTGGTTTCCGCCCACACGCCAAAGATGTACAGGGTTGTGGGTTAATTGACTAGGTATAAATTTAAAAGTTGTCCCTAGTGTGTGTAGGATAGTGTTAGTATGCGGGGATCGCTGGTCGATGCTAACTCAGTGGGCCGAAGGGCCTGTTTCCGCACTGTATCTCTCTTTTTAAATAAAAAGGTTAGTATCATATTGTTCAAGTTTGTCTCTGTCAGGATTAAACCTGAAGGAGGGTGTGCGAAGGAACTGCAGATGCTGGTTTAAACTGAAGATACCTAGACACAAAAAGCTGGATTAACTCTGCGGGACAGGCAGCATCTCTGGAGAGAAGGAATGGGTGATGTTTCGGGTCGAGACCTTTCTTCAGACTGAAGGAAGTTTGCACAGGTGAGCTGTTGCAGCCTCACAGTCCTGTGCATGTGAGCTCACATGAGAGTCCCTGGCCAACTCTCTCCTTCCGCCCCATCACTGGGTAAGCTGAGGGCCCTCAGGGCTGCATCCCTGATGTCAGACAAGGCTTGGCATCCTGCCTCTGACTCACAGAGTTGCAGGTTCAAGTCCAGGTTCAGACGGAGACGGACGCAAGATTGTTTGATTACAATTGCGACGTGGTTGGTGGTGAGGGGATGATGATGATGATACTACTGCAATGCCTTACTGATGAGGCATTAAATTAACATCCTGTACACTTTGCCATTGTCGATTCTGCTGCAACTGAAAATCACAGACACTCGAAGACTGAATTTTAAAAAACAGAAGAGGCGGCATGGTGGCGCAGCGGTGGAACTACTGCCTTACAGCACCAGAGGCCCAGGTTTGATCCTGGCCATAGATGCCGTCTGTATGGAGTTTGTACGTTCTCAATAGACAATGGACAATAGGTGCAGGAGTAGGCCATTCGGCCCTTCGAGCCAGCACTGCTATTCACTGTGAACATGGCTGATCATCCCCAATCAGTACCCTGTTCCTGCCTTATCCCCATATCCCCTGACTCCGCTATTTTTAAGAGCCCTATCTAGCTCTCTCTTGAAAGTATCCAGAGAACCGGCCTCCACCGCCTTCTGAGGCAGAGAATTCCACAGACTCACCGTTCTCTGAGAGAAAAAAAGTTTCCTCCAGGTGCTCCGGTTCCCTCCCACACTAAAAAGACATTCAGGTTCGTAGGTTAATTGGCTTCAGTAAAGTAATTTCCCCTGGTGGGTAGGAAAGGATTAATGTACAGGGGTGGTCACTGGCAGGGGTTAAAAATAGATCGGTGAGGGGTGGTGCGGACTCGGTGGGCCGAAGGGCCTGTATCCATGCTGGATCGCTGAAGTCTAAAGTAAAATATATATCTGGAAACACTCAGCTGCTCAGGCAGCGTCTGTGGAGAGAGAGAAACACGCAGTCAATATGTAAGATCGAAGACGCTATGAATCGCAGAGCCTGGTTCATTAAAAAGAGCAGAGTGCTGGAAGAACTGCCCGACCCGCTGAGTTACTCCAACACGTTGTGTCTTTTTAAAATTGAAGATCTTTTATGGATATGTCAAATTCTGGAGGGGCAACGGTCGAAGGTGAGAGGGCCAAAGTTTAAAGATGTGCAGGGTAAATATTTTACACACAGAGGGTGGTGGGTGCCTGGAACGCGCTGCCAGGGGTGGTGGTGGAGGCAGATACAATCGTGGTGTTTCGGAGACATTTGGATATGCGGGCAGTGGAGGGATATGGATTATGTGCAAGCAGATGAGTTGGTCTTGGCAGCATCATGTTCAGCACAGACATTATGGGCCGAAGGGCCTGTTCCTATACTGTACTGTTCCATGTTCTCTGTTCTCAGCGCTTATATCCAATTTTTCCAGTATCTGCAGTTATTTATACCTTTCATTTTTGGTGTGAAATATGAACAATTAAGGATTTTTCAACCTTTCTCTCTCCCCAGGCGCTGCCTGACTTGCTGAGTGTTTTTAACGGCACTCCCGGTTTTTGTTTGATGTTCTCTCTGATGAGCAGGTGTGTGCGGCCCATCATGCAGCGGGTAGTGCCGCTGCCTCACAGTGCCAGCGACCCGGGTTCAACCCTGAACCATGGGTGCTGTCTGTGTGGAGTGTGCACATTCTCCCAGTGACCGTGTGTGGGTTTCCTCCCGGCGCTCCGGTTTCCTCCCACGTCTCGGAGACGTGCGGGTGTGTAGGTTAATCTGTAAATTGCCCCCTAGTGTGTAGGGAATGGACAAGAAAGTGGGACAACACAGAACTAGTGTGAATGAGTGATCGATGGGTCAGTGTGGACTCAATGGGCCGAAGGGCCTGTTTTCAATCAATCAACCAATATCACTGGACAAAATCACAAGTTATTTGGTTGATTTCATCTTCTAAGTTGTGGGGTTTTCCTGTGTGCATTTAGGGCTCCTCATTCCTAGATTGCAACTAATTACAAATGGTTTCCTGATGAGACAAAGGAAGTTCGGCATGTCTCCAATAACCCTGGCATACTTCTACAGAAGCAATATAGTACGCACACTGTCGTGTTGCATCACAGCTTGGTTTGGGATCGGCTCTGCAACACCGCAAAAAAATCACAGACAGTTGTGGATGTGGCCGAGTCCGTCACACACAGACCAGACTCCCCGCCATCCACTCCATCTACACTTCACGCTCCCTCGGGAAAGAAAGCAGCCGACACAATCAAAGACTTGTCCCACCCCGGTCATTCCTTCTTCTCCCCGCTCCCGTCCGGCAGAAGGTACAGAAGCTTGAAAGCGCGCACCACCAGACTCAGGAACAGCTTCTTCCCCTCTGTTATCAGGCTTCTGAACGGCCCTTCCACAAGCTAGGGTACTGTCCGATTCACCTCTACCCCATTGCGGACATTGGACTTTGTCTGTGGAACTGGTGCTCTACAATGCTGAGAACTATACTCTGCACTCTGGTATTTTTAGTTTAGTCTTAGTTGAGAAAGACAGCACGGAAATAGGCCTTTCAGCCAACCAGATCCACACTGACAAGCGACCTCCGCGCACTAAAGCTCCTGACCCACTTAGGAGACCTAAACCTCAACCTCTGGTGACCTTGCCCGCCACCCGAGGTTTCCATGAGGTCACTGGAGGTTTTGGCCACTCTCCGGAATGGTTGAAAGTGGTTTCCGCGTGGTCGAGGCTTCATCTAGGTTGCTGTTATTTTTTCATCATGATTAAAACCGGCCTCGACTAAAAATAGGTTGCCGTTTTAAAAATCGGTAATTTTTTTGTCGCAGGTCTAGTCGAAGCTGGTTTTCTTCATAGTTGAGGAAGGTTTTCAACATAGACGTGGGAGGTGGTAGGAGGTTGCAGGTCACCTCGACCTTGATTATAAATTTTTTGGGTGGTGGGTAAGGTCACCAGAGGTTGCTGTTTAGGTCTCCTAAGTGGGACAGGGGCTTAACTACCCTACACCATATACAATGACACCAAAGCCAATTAACCTACAAACCTGCACGTGTGGGAGGAAACCGGAGCACCCGGAGAAAACCCACACGGGGAGAAGGTACAAACTCTGCACAGACAGCACCCGTAGATGGGATGGAACCCGGGTCTCCGGCGCTGTGAGGCAGCAACTCTACCGCTGCGCCACCGTGCCGCACCTGTTGAACGTGGCTTTGGCCTGGTTGCATTAGTGTATAGCGATATCTGATCTGCATGCCCACCCGAAAAGCTATGCCCCTACAATGTTTGATTCCACCACTCTCACCTCAAAGCTGTGCCCCTCCCACCCGCTGGCAGGGGTTAAAAATAGATCGGCGAGGGAGTGTGCAATGGGTCTGTAGTTCCTTGTTTCACAGGAGCCTGATCTATCTTGCGGACAAGTATGCACGCACTGTGGCATGTGGCTGCGTGCAGCCAGTGTGCTGGCGGGACGCAATGGGAGGGAAAGTCTCGTCCCAATCTCTGGGCCATCTCAGAGTAATCACAGATGAAGACAAGGATTTGCTTGTCCCTGATAAGGAGCGGCTTGTTGCTGCAGCCGAGGTCGGGCCTGGCATTACTAGAATTCCTTCCCTCAAGTGGAACACCCACTGGGAGGCAGGCAGGAGATCAGGCAGGAATTCAAGGCACCAGAGGAGGCCATCCATCCTCTCGCATTGGACATCCAGGGAACGGAGGGATAGCGATCACGTTTAAGGAGATGGGAGGAAAGACTTAGTTAGAATCTGAGGGGTGACTTTTTTCACACAGAAGGTGGTGGGTGTATTCTGGAGGAGGTCGTTCAGGCAGGGACTATCCCAATGTTTAAGAAACATTTTGACTGGTAGAGACAAGTGTGGATAAGGATATAAGGAATAGTAGAAGAATTAGGCCATTCGGCCCATCAAGTCTACTCCGCCATTCAATCATGGCTGATCTATCTCTCCCCCCCCCCCCAAACCCCATTCTCCTGCCTGCTCCCCATAACTCCTGACACCCGTACTAATCAAGAATCTATCTATCTCTGCCTTAAAAATATCCACTGACTTGGCCTCCACAGCCATTCTGTGGCAAATAATTCCATAGATTCACCACCCTCTGACTTCTTCTTCTTGCATGTGGCGTGCACAGCCTAAAGTTGTTGGACAACTTGTTCTATTTGATCTTCTGTTTGTGCACGTCGAGTTGATTGCATTAGTCGAAAGAGGGCGGACCGCGTGAAGGTTGCAATCTTCCCACCCCACCCTCTGACTAAAGAAATGTCTCCTCATCTCCTTCCAAAAAGAACATCCTTTAATTCTGGGTCTGTGACCTCTGGTCCTAGATAGGGCAGGTTTCGAGGGATATGGGTCAAATGCAGGTAGGTGGGACTAGTGTAGCAGGGACATGTTGGTCAGCGTGACCCTGTTTCCACGCTATGACTCTATGATGCGTGTAAGGGGGTGGTGAAGATGACTACAATAGTGACATTTAAGAAGCTTTTGGAGATCATAATCATAGTCATAACTTTATTAGCCAAGTATGTTTTGCAACATACGAGGAATTTCATTTGCCATTCAGTCAGACCAATAAATGCAACAGAACTCGCAAAACATATTTTAACATAAACATCCACCACAGTGACTCCTTCACATTCCTCGCTGTGGGATGGATGGCGAAAAAAAAGTTCAGTCTCTTTTCTTTGGGGGCCTCGAGCCTTCTGTTGCCGGGACGATCTTGGCTCCCGTAGTGGGCGGTCGGGGCGATCAAGCTCCTGCATTTGGGGGTAGGTGGGGGGGGAAATCTCAGCTCCCGCGCGCCGGGCGTTCTCACTCCGTGTCGGGACTAAGTCGAACCTTTTGTCGTTTGGAACTTCCCGACTTCAGTCTCTACCCGAGACTGCGAGCTCCTCGATGGTGAAATCCGCAGGCCGCGGTTGGAGCGTGGATCCCAGGCAAGGGGTCGGCTCCCATGGTAAGTCCACGGCCCCGCGGTGGGGCTCGTAGTCAGTCCCGAGCAAGCCCGCCAACTCCACGAGCGACCAGAGATACGATCCGGAAAAGAATCGCAGCTCTGGTTAAGTAAGAGATTTTTTTTTAAATCCCCCCACCCTCCACATAAAACAAACTGAAGAACATTAACACAAACTCTTAAAACACACTCAAAATAACAAAACAAAGACAAAAAGACGGACAGACTGTTGGCGAGGCTGCTATCGTGCGGCGCCCCCTGGTGTAGTGGAGATGTAAAAACACTGTATGACATATCCATGTGATGCACAAGGATATGTCGGGAATGGAGGGATATGGATGGTGTTCAGGCAGAGGAGATTAGTTTAACTTGGCACCATGTTCAGCACGGACATTGTGGGCCAAAGGGCTGAATTTAGCAGAATGCTGCCAGGATTAGAGGATTTCAACTACAATGGGCAGACTTGGATTTTTTTTTTCTATGGAACGTCAGAGGATGAAGAAGTCGGAGGACTTGATAGAAGAACATAAATTTATGAGCGGCAATGATAGAGTAGGCAGTCAGAAGATTTCAAGAGAGAGCTGGATAGGGCTCTTAAAAATAGCAGAGTCAGGGGATATGGGGAGCAGGCAGGAACAAGGTATCAGCCATGATCACATTGAATGGCGGTGCTGGCTCGAAGGGGCAAATTGCTTCCTCCTGCACCTATTGTCTGGGGTGGAAGATTGCAAACTTCACGTGGTCCGCCCTGTTTCGACTAATGCAATCGACTCGACGTGCACAAACGGAACAAGTTGTCCTACAACTTTAGGCTGTGCACGCCACATGAAAGAAGAAGTCTATTGTCTTATTTCCTGGGGTGGAAATGTTCAAGTAGGCATAGCTTTAAAGTGCGAGGGGGTAAGTTGAATGGAGATGTACGGGGCAAGTTTTTCACACAGAGCATGGTGGGAGTCTAGAGCACATGACTGGGGGGGGGGGAGGTGGAGGCAGATACGGTAGTGATTTTTAAGAGGCTTTTAGAACGGCACATGGACATATGCAGGGAATGGAGGGATACGGATCACGATCAGATGTGATCAGTTCAACTTCGGGCAGCATGGTGGTGCAGCGGTACAGTTGCTGCCTCACAGCGCCAGAGGTTCGACCCTGACTACGGGCGGGTGCTTGTCTGCACGGAGTTTGTACGTTCTCCCCGTGACATGCGTGGGTTTTCTCAGAGGAACTTCGGTTTCCTCCCACACTCCAAAGGCGTGCAGGTTTGAATGTAAAAATTGGCCCTAGTGTGTGATAGTGATAATGTACGGGGATCGCTGGTCGGTGCAGACTCGGTGGGTCGAAGGGCCTGTTTCTGCACTGTTACTCTAAACCAAACTAAACTAAATTAAACTTGTCATCATGTCCAGCACGGACATTGTGGGCTGAAGGGCCCGTTCCTGTGCTGTTCTGTTCTATAATCCATCATATCCATTCAGTCAAGGAAGAGTCCCATTTCCTGCATGGTTTCCAAACCAAGCTGTGATACATCGGGACAGCGAGCATTCTACAATGCCTCTATAGAAATTGGTCAGTCATTGGAGACAGGCCGAGTTTCCTCGGTAGTCTGAAGCAAGCAGGGACGATGGGGTTGCTTTCTAGCCTGTAGTGTTATTATGGTTGGACCAGGATAAACTGTTGGTGATCCTCACACCCGGGAACTTGGTCTCGACCATCTTCACTGCAACATTATTGATGGTTATTGGGAAGAAGCTGTTCTTGAATCGGGAGGTCACAGTTCCCAGAGTCCTCTACCTCCTTCACGATTTTTTTGTTTGGAGGTACAGTGTAGAAACAGGCCCTTCGGCCCACCGGGTTTGTACAGACCAGCGAGCCCTGCACACTAGCAATATCCTGCACACTCATCAGCAGCCTGCGTGTGTGGAGCAGACCAGCAAACAGCGGCCCTCAACAACAGCATATTGAACTGGCTACCATACCTGGAGGGCCTTTCATAACTTCTGTTACATCAAACGCAAGAAGAAGAAGGGACAATAACAATTTTCACCGGGAGACGCCGTCAGCGATGGCGAGCTTGCCAACGGTCTGTCTGTCTTTTCATCTTTTTTGTTATTTTTAGTGTGTTTTAAAAGTTTATGTTAATGTTCTCTGGTTTGTTTTTTGTGGGGGGTCGGGGGAAACATTTTTTCCGTCTCTTACCTTGCCGGAGATGCGATTGTTTTCCGGATCGTACCTCCGGTCGCTCTGCGGCCTAACTGGAGGCCTCGCCCGGGACTGACTTTGAGCCCCACCGTGGGGACGTGGACTTACCATTGGAGCTGCTCCCTTGCCTGGGATCCACGCTCCAACCGTGGCCTGCGGATTCCCACATCGAGGAGCTCGCAGTCTCGGGTAGAGGCTGATGTCGGGAAGCTCCAGAATCGCAGAAGGTTTCAACTAGCCCCCCCCCCCCCTCCCGATGCGGCAGCTTGACAGCCCTGACGCAGAGGGCACGACCACCGGCTACGGGAGCCAAGATCATCCCGTCAACGGAGGGATCGAGGCCCCCCGACCGCGGGAGAACAAAGGGAAGAGAGTGAACTTTTTTTTTGCCTTCCATCACAGTGAGGAATGTAGAGGAGTCACTGTGGTGGATGTTTATGTTCAAATGTGTTTTGGGTGTCTTGTTCCTTATTATTGGTATGACTGTACGGCAAATCAAATTCCTCGTATGTTGCGAAACATACTTGGCTAATAAAGTATGATTCTGATGATTACACCAAGCCAATTAACAAACAAACCTGTAAACCACCTTGTTTTTAAGATGAGAGGGGAAAGAGGCGACAGGAACCTGAGGGGTAACTTTTTGCTCAGAGATTGGTGAGTGTATGGAACGAGCTGCCAGAGGAGGTAGTTGTGGCAGGTGCGATCACAACATTTAACGTACGTAGAGCATAGATAGCGCAGTACAGGAACAGGGCCTGTGGCCCACAATGTTTGTACCGGACATGTTGTTCTTGTTGGTACTTGCTTCTTGGTTACTTGGTCCTCCAAAATATTCCAACTGGAATTTAAACTGGAGGTGGTGAAGGGAGGGGTTTAGCCAGAGAGGGTTATTGGGAAGAAAGTGCCACTTTAAATTTAGTTGCATCTGGCTGGGCAACCGTGGCTTGGTGGAGATTATTCCATGTTTATTCCAATTATTGGAATTATTCCAATTATTCCATTATTGTCGAGTTGAACTGATCTCCTCTGCCCGTATCTGATCCGTACCCCCCCCCCCCCCCCCCCCCCCCCCATTCCCAGCATATCCACCTGCCTATCTAAGAGCCTCTTAAACACCACTATTGTATCTAGCTCCTCCACCACCGCCACCCCTGGCAGTGTGTCCAAGCCCCCACCACCCTCTGTGTAAAAACCTTGCCCCCACACATCTCCATTAAACATTACCCCTCTCACCACATAGCTCTGCCCTTTAGTGTTTGATATTAAGGGGCTGTCCCACTGTACGAGCTAATTCAAGAGCTCTCCCAAGTTTTAAAAAAAATCAAACTCGTGGTGAGCACGTGGAATGTACGTAGCGGGTACGTCGGAGCTCGGGACGTCTCTTAGCGGCTCGTAACGCTAACGGCAAGTACTCGGGAAACGCGGTAAGCTCGTGAAGATTTTTCAACATGTTGGAAAAATGTCCACGAGAGCCCCGAGTACCTACGAGCGGCCATTACCGTAAATCTCCGAGTTCGAATCAGGGGAAACTCGGGAGAAACTCCTGAATTAGCTCGTACAGTGGGACAGCCCACTCTGGTTGAGGACGGGCTATGGAGAGGCAG
Organism: Raja brachyura; assembly: GCA_963514005.1. The sequence continues at coordinate 19,540,011 of OY740785.1, forward strand.
TCGAGCCGCTGAGAACAAAGGGGACCAGGCATGCGGGGGGAGGCTTAGAACAAAGGGGACCAGGCATGCTGGGGGAGGCTTAGAACAAAGGGGGACCAACATGACTCTAATGAGGTGTTACCTTTGTAACTTTGTCGGATGCAGAAACGTGGTGACTCTTGGAATAAGGTAGACACAAAAAGCTGGAGTAACTCAGCGGGACAGGCAGCATCTCTGGAGAGAAGGAATGCATGACGTTTCAGGTTGGGACCCTTCTTCACTCCCATTCCCTCTCCCCAGAGGTGCTGCCTGTTACGATGAGTTATTCCAGCATTTTGTGTCCAGCTTTCTGGTAAAACCTCCTCTGCACCCTTTCCAAAATTTCCACATCTTTCCTGTAATGAGGTGACAAGAACTTCCTGTAATACTCCAAATGAGACATAATCAAAGTCCTATGGAGCTGCATCATGACTTCCTGTCTCTTACATCCAGTGCCCCGATCAATGAAAGCAAGCATATCATACGCCATCATTCAAAGACATTTTGCATCACTCACTCTAGGTCGCTAGCAAACACCTTTGTTCCGTTGATATTGAGGGAGAGTTTGTTGTCTTAACGCCATGACACTAATCGAGTCAAGTCACTTTTATTTCTATAGCACATTTAAAAAACAACTCTCGTTGGCCAAAGTGCTTTACATTGGTGGAGGTACTAACGTTATACAACAGTGGTTCATAGATTCATTACATACATAAATGCATACATATAGCCCTCACTCAGAGGACATCAAGAAAGACTTAGTACAAAGTTACTGAGCTTCCTATCCCCTGCACTCCATACTAACGTGCATTTTCCCAGTGGAATGAACATTGACTTCTCGAAATTTCAGGCAGTCCTTGCTGTCTCCCCTTCCCAGCTCTCCCACAGCCTACTGTCTCCGCCTCTTCATTTCATCCCCCCGCCCCCCACACATCAGTCTGAAGAAGGGTCTGGGCCCGAAACATCGCCTATTCCTTCGCTCCATAGATGCTGCCTCACCCGCTGAGTTTCTCCAGCATTTTTGTCTACCTCCGGTCTTTCCAGCATCTGCAGTTCTTGTTAATGGATTTTATTACTGATAAGACATTTTAGTGACCTGCATCAGGGTGATAAGGTTGGACACCAAAGAGTGATCCCCGCAGCTTCTTGTAACTAGTTTAGCAACCAAACAGCAGTTCCCCCAACACTGCAGCCCATCCCATGAGTAGAGTCATGCATGCAATACACAAACTTGAACCAGCAGCCCGCACGGTGGCGCAGCGGTAGAGTTGCTGCCTTGCAGCCCTTGCAACACCAGAGACCCGGGTTCGATCCCGACTACGGGTGCTGTCTGTACGGAGTTTGATCGTTCTCCCCATGACCTGCGTGGGTTTTCTCCGGGATCTCCGGTTTCCTCCCACATTCCAAAGACGTACAGGTTTGTTGGCTAATTGGCTTGGTGTATGTGTAAATTGTCCCTAATGTGTGTGTGTGTAGCGTGGTGTTAATGTGCGGGATCAACTGGTCGGCGCGGACCCGGTGGGCCGAAGGGCCTGTTTCCGCGCTGTATCTCGAGACTAGACCAAACTCAACTAAAACTAAATGTGTTGGCCACTTGTGCCAACAGATTGCCATACAACCATCACGGAAGCGAGGCCTTCGGCCCATCAAGTCCATGCTGAAGGTAGACACAATAGCAGTCTGAAGGCTTCCGACCAGAAACATCACCTCTTCATTTTCTCCAGAGATGTTGCCTGACCCGTTGAGTTACTCCAGCACTTTATGTCTATCTTCAGTGTAACCCAGCATCTGCAGTTTCTTCTTACACACCAAGTCCCCTCCCCGCTGGTTCTTAGCAAAACAATCATGTTAGTCCCAATCCTCCTCTCATTACATAAAATATATAAGAGTTACACCAGCATAGAAAGATATGGATCATATGCAAGCAGATAAGAGTTGGTTTAGTTTTAGTCTTTAGAAGTAGAGCAGGGAAACAGGCCCTTCGGCCCACAGAGTCCATGCCAGCCAGCAATCCCCCATTCACACTAGTTCTATGTTGTCACATCACCCCCTGCACGCCAGGGGGCAACTTACAGAGGGTCAATTAACCTACAAACCCGCACGTTTTAGGTATGTGGGAGGAAACCAGAGCACCCGGAGGAGACCCACGTGGTCCCAGGGAGAACGTGCAGACTCCACACAGACAGAGCACCGTAGGTCAGGGTCTCTGACGCTGCGAGGCAGGAGCTCTACTGCCCCCTTTGTTGGTGTTGGCATCATATTTGGCATAGAGGCTGTGGGCCGAAGGGAGTGTTCTTGTGCCGTACTGTACTGTACGTTCTACGTTCACCGAAACAGGCCCTTCGGCCCACTATGTCCGTGCTGAACATGACGCCAAGCTAATCTAATCTCCTCTGCCTGCACGTCATCCATATCCCTCCATTCCCTGCATGTCCATCTAAAAGCCTCTCAAACACCACCATTGAATCTGCCTCCGCCACTAGCCCCTGGCAGTGGATTCCAAGCACCCGCACCTTTGGTGTAAAAAACCTGTCCCACACATGCTCCTCTCACTGTTGCTCCTCTCACTTTAAAGCTATGCCCTCTAGTCCTTGACATTTCCACTCTGGAATAAAGGTTCTGACTGTCTACCCCATCTATGCCCCTCTTAATCGTATATACTTCCATCGGTCTTCCCTCAACTTCCCATCCCTCTCTTTGCTCTACCTCTTGTATTTGAGTTTGTACCGCTTGTATCTCCGTGTGACATTATCTGATCTGAATGGACAGCAAGCGGGACAAAGCTTTTCAACGTACCTCGGTACACGTGACATTAATAAAGTTAAAACTTCATCCATATCTCCCCCTTGCGTCCGACCCTCCCACTCCCCTCCCTGGGAATGAACAAAGAAGGTATCAATTGCGGGCGCTGCCTGTACGGAGTTTGTACGTTCTTCCCGTGACCACGTGGGTTTTCTCCGAAATCTTTGGTTCCCCCCCCACACTCCAAAGACATACGTGTTTGCAGGTGTAGGTTTGCACGTAATCATGGCTTGGGTTTCTGCTCATTCCTGAGGTTAAGATGGATCAGAAGAGGTGGCGCAGCGGCAGGGTTGCTGCCCAACTGCGCCGGGGACCCGGGTTCGATCCTGACTACGGACGCTATCTATACGGAGTTTGTTCGTCCTCCCCGTAACCGCGTGGGTTTTCTACGGGTGCTCCGGTTTCCTCCCACACTCCAAAGACGTACAGGTTTGTAGGTCAATTAATTAACCATCCCCAGCGTGTAGGACAGTGCTGGCGTATGGGCCAGCACGGACCCGGTGGGCCAAAGGGCCCGTTTCCGCGCTGTATCTCTCGAGTTTGAAGACTGACGAGTCAATCAGCCTGCGCTTTGAATCTCATTCTGGCCTCCAGAGTTGGGAATTCCAAAAATTCACAAGAGTGCCAGAGACCCGGGTTCAACCTCCAGGGGAAGAAATTCCTCGTTATCTCTCCCCTTAACCGCCACCTTTTTAGTTGGATGAGATAATAAGCAGAAGCCCTGTCTACACACGGAACTGGGAAGCACAAATCGAGCAAAACGTATAAACGTGCTGGAGGAAACAGGGCGGTAGAGCTACTGCCTCACAGCGCCAAAGACCCAGCTTTGGTCCTGACCACGGGTGCTGTCTGCGTGGAGTTTGCACGTTCGCCATGTGACCTGCGTGGGTTTTCCCTTGGGTGCTCTGGTTTCTTCCCACACTCCAAAGACATGTGGATTTGTAGGTTAATTGGCTTCAGTAATTGTAAAATTGGCCCTAGTGTGCCAGGTATGTGTCAGATACTGCTAGTACACAGGGTGATCACTGGTCACCGTGGACTCGGTGAGCTGAAGGGCCTGTCTCTGTTCATCAGTCACTGAAAGTAAGCATGCAGGTACAGCAGGCAGTGAAGAAAGTGAATGGCATGTTGGCCTTCATAACAAGAGGAGTTGAGTATAGGAGCAAAGAGGAACCTCCTGCGGTTGTACAGGGCTCTAGTGAGACCACACCTGGAGTATTGTGTGCAGTTTTGGTCTCCAAATTTGAGGAAGATCATTCTTGCTATTGAGGGAGTGCAGCAAGGTTAATTCCCAGGATGGCGGGACTGTCATATGCTGAGAGAATGGAGCAGCTGGGCTTGTACAGAAGGAGTTTAGAAGGATGAGAGGGGATCTTATTGAAACATATAGGATTATTAAGGGCTTGGACACGCTAGAGGCAGGAAACAAGTTCCCGATGTTTGGGGGAGTCCAGAACCAGGGGCCACAGTTTGAGGGTAAGGGATAAGTCATTTAGAACGGAGACGAGGAAACACTTTTTCACACAGAGAGTGGTGAGTTTGTGGAATTTTCTGCCTCAGAGGGCGGTGGAGGCCGGTTCTCTGGACACTTTCAGAGAAGGCAGAAGGCAGGAACGGGGTACTGGATGGGGATGATCAGCCATGATCGCATTGAATGACAGTGCTGGCTCGAAGGGCCGAATGGCCTACTCCTGCACCTATTGTCTATTGTCTCTGAGCTTTACCTGTAAAACAAAAACTGAACTAAAACCAGCATCTGTAGTTCGTTGTTTTCACATATTACTTGCCAGACTTTATTCCATCGCCACCTCTCAACGTTCTCTCCATGCCCCGTCTGAAGAAGGGTCCCAACCCCAAACACCGCCTGTCCACGTCCTCCGCAGATGCTGCCTGACTCGCTGAGTTACTCCAGCATTTCTTGCTATTGAGGGAGTGCAGCGTAGGTTCACCAGGGATGGCGGGACTGACATATGACGAAAGAACGGGTCGACTGGGCTCGTATTCACGTGAATTTAGAAGGACGAGAGGGGACCTTATAGAAACATATAAAATTCTTAAAGGATTGGACAGGCTAGATGCAGGAAAAATGGTCCTGATGTTGGGAGAGTCCAGAACCAGGGGTCACAGTTTAAGAATAAGGGGTTGACCATTTCGGACTGAGATGAGGAAAAACGTATTCGCCCAGAGAGTTGAGAATCTGTGGAATTCTCTGCCACAGAGGGCAGTGGAGGCCAATCACGGGATGTTTTCAAGAGAGAGTTAGATTTAGCTCTTAGGGCTAACGGAACCAAGTAATATGGGGAGCACAAGCAGGAACGGGTACTAATATTGGATGATCAGTTATGATCATATTGAATGGCGGGTTTGGCTCAAAGGGGGGAATGACCTGCACCTATTTTTCTATGAGTCTATGTGTGACTTATTGCTGGCGGTTGCACCATGCAGTGTGATGCGTGCAGTGGTTGGGCCATGTTCCAGGAGTGAGCTTATGTTGTGATTAATAAGCACTGCCTCACATGGCCAGGGACAGCGTACAGTCACGACTCGATGGACAGTGGAGAGAGGCGGGCGGGACGGCAGGCAGCAGGAAGCCGTCTGCGGAACCATTCCCTCGGGCACTGGCTGGTGCGAGATCACCAGACGCCCAACGAGGTCACCGTCGCACATTTAGTCTAGTTTACGGTGGACACATAATGCTGGAGTAACTGCGCGGGGGCAGGCAGCATCTCTGGAGAGAAGGAACGGGTGACGTTTTGGGTCGAGACCCTTCCTCAGATTAGTTTAGTTTAGAGATACAGGCCCTTGTCGCCCACCGAGTCCGCGCCGACCAGCGATCCACACACGCTAACACTGTCCTGCACAATTTTACCATTTTTACTATTTTTAACTGAAGCCAATTTACCTACAAACCTGCACGACTTTGGAGTGTGGGAGGAAACCTGGGCTCCCGGAGAAAACCCACGCAGTCACGTCTACCCACGGATCCTTCTCTCCAGAGATGGACACAAAATGCCGGAGTAACTCAGCGGGACAGGCAGCATCCCTAGAGAGAAGGAATGGGTGACGTTTCGGGGTGGAGAGCCTTCCTCAGTTGCTCTCGTTCCCCTCCAGAGATGCTGTCTGACCCGCTGAGTTACTCCAGCACTTTGTGTCTGCCTTTGGTGTAATTCGATGGCCAAGCCTAACACCTCATAGGTCATATCTGCTGACTCGGCAGCGGCCTCAAGCAACTTTCAGACACTTGGGAGCTGGGGGAAATCCCCGCCTAGCGTAGAAAGCTCAGATGACCACTTGTTTGGTAGCCTGCATGCCACAAGTATGCAGTGCTGGAGATCAGATGGCAGGAAGAGTCAGTCACTAATGCGCTAGTTACAACGCTCACTCCTGAGTCAAGGCTTCAAGCACCAGGCTAGACACTAAAATCAATTTCCATTACCATATACTATTGTAACAATGCCAACAGACTCAGGAACAGTTTCTTCCCCTCTGTTATCAGGCTTCTGAACGGCCCTTCCACAAGCTAGGGTGCTGTCCGATCCACCTCTACCCCATTGCGGACATTGGACTTTGTCTGTGGAACTGGTGCGCTACAATGCTGAGAACTATATTCTGCACTCTGTATCTTCCCATTTGCTCTACCCATTGTACTCGAGTTTGACTTGATTGGATTTATGTGTAGTATTATCGGATTTTCATGCGAAACAAAGCTTTACACTGTACCTCGACACACGTGACAATAGTGAACCTAAACCTAAACCTTCTTTTGAATGATATATCAAACTAAGAGGGACGGAGGGACACACAGAGAGAAAACCAGGGATTGAGTGGGTGAGAAGACATGGTGATGGAGTTACGCAGCATGGAAACAGGCCCTTCAGCCCAACTTGCCCATGCGATCAAGATGCCCCATCTACTCCCTCCCCATTTACCCAAGTTTGGTCCATATCCCTCTAAACCTTTCCCATCCATGTCCCTGTGCACATGTGTTTGAAATGCTTTTGAACTACCTACCTGCCTCACCCGCCCCCTCCGGCAGCTTGTTCCACGCACCCACCACCCTCCCTGTGAAAAGGTTGCCCCTCAGATTCCAATTAAATCTTTCTTATCTCACCCTAAACCGGTGGGAAGAGAGGTAGGGAAGGAATGAAAAAAGAGGGAAGGAGGGAAGAAAGATTGAAAGAAAGAGAGAGGGAAAAGAATGAATGAAAGAAAGGAAGACACATCGCAAAATCATGAGAGGAAGAGATGCAGAGATACTGCGCGGAAACAGGCCCTTCGGCCCACCGAGTCCGCACCGACCAGCGATCCCCGCACACTAACTCTATCCCACACACACCAGGGACAATTTACACATACACCAAGCCAATTAACCTGCAAACCTGCACGTCTTTGGAGTGTGGGAGGAAAGCGAAGATCTCGGAGGAAACCCACGCAGGTCCTTGGGAGAACGTACAGACTCCGTGCAGACAGCGCCCGTAGTCGGGATCGAACCCGGGTCTCTGGCTCTGCAAGCGCTGTAAGGCAGCAACTCTACCGCTGCGCCACCGTGACCGCCTTAAATATAGGGTGAATATTGGATAGGGTGAATGCACAGTCTTTTACTCTGGGGGAGAGGAACCAAGAACCAGAGGGCATAGGTTGAAGGTGACAGGGGAAAGATTTAATAGGAATCTGAGGGGCAACCTTTTCACACAGAGTGTGGTTGGTGTATGGAACCAGCCACCAGAGGAGGTTGTTGAGGTTGGTACTAAAACTGTGTTTAATAGCCACTTGGACAGGTACATGAATTGAAAGGTTTAGTTTAGTTTATTATTCGCATTTACCAAGGTGAAGTGAAAAGCAACTTTTGATCAGTGTGGGAATGTGAAGGGGAGGTAAAATGCTCGAGGCAGGTACAATGACATAATTTAAAAGACACCTGGACAAGTGCAAGGATAGGAAAGCTTTAGAGGGATATGGACCAAACGCGGGCAGGTGGGATTAGCATGGATTTGGCATGCACTAGTTGGGCCGAAGGGCCAACTGATGTACGATTCAACGACTCTAAGAGTGATGAGAAGTTAAAGGCAGATTTGGGTTTGAATACACATGGAGATGCAGTCAGAGCTGTGAAAGACCATTGTTCATAAGGTCATAGGTGATAGGAGTAGAATTAGGCCATTCGGCCCATCAAGTCTACTCCGCCATTCAATCATGGCTGATCTATCTACCTCCTAACCCTATTCTCCTGCCTTCTCCCCATAACCCCGTACACCCGTACTAGTCAAGAATCTATCTATCTCTGCCTTAAAAATGATCCGCTGACTTGGTCACCAGTTGCTGGCTCAGAGATTGACACGGGCAGAGATCCCTCCTCCCCTGTGTCTGACCCAGCCTGATCTTACTCACCATCTCTAATGAATGCCGGGTCAAGCTGTCTGAGGTCAAAGGTCTTCCCTCGCCGCCCCAGAAGGTCACGGTGTTGCTGGGGGGGCAAATGCCACCCAGGGAGGGACTGTGTCTCTCTGTCTGGCCATGCTGGGAGCAGGCTGGTTTTAAATCAGACCGAGGGCCCAGTATCATCTCATGAAGTAAGTGTGTCTTTGAAAGGCCCAGTTCCATGAGCAAGCCTAGGCCGAGCAGCCTCTCTCTCCATCCATATTTTGTCAGGACCTATTATTTTGTTTTAATTTTATTTAATTTTACTCTTAGAGGAGCAGGGTGGAAACAGACCCTTCGGCCCATCCAGTCCGCGTTGACCAAAGATTGCCTCATACACTATGTTCTATCATACACACACGAGAGATCATTTACCATGGCTAAACAACCTATAAGCCTGCACATCTTTGGAATGTGAAACTGGAGCACCCGGCGGAAACCAATGTGGTCACATGAGAACGTGCAAACTCCGTGCAGACAGCACCCGTGGTCAGGATCGAACCCGGGTCTCTGGTGCTGTAAGGGAGCAACTCTACCGCTGCGCTACTGTGCTGCCCCTGTACGTAGTGACATTTTTAATTTAAATTGTCTCCTCTTCCTCTCCTTCCATGGGCGGCACGAAGACGCCACCTCACAGTGCCAGAGACCCGGGTCCCATCCTGACCTTGGGTGCTGTCTGTGCGTAGTTTGCATGTTCCTCCCGTGACCGCGTGGCTTTCCTCCGGGTGTTCTGGCTCTCCCCCCACCCGCGTGCCAAAGGCGTGCGAGTTTGTAGGCGGATTGGCTTCTGTAAATTGCACCAAATGTGTAACGCCCCTGTCCCACTTAGGAAACCTGAACGGAAACCTCTGGAGACTTTGCGCCCCACCCAAGGTTTCCGTGTGGTTCCCGGAGGTTTTTGTCCTCCGGCAGCCACCTTCAACTAGCATCACAACCGGCTTTGACTAAAAAATTACCGATTTTTAAAACGGAAACCACTTTCGACGATTAGGGAAACTGACAAAAACCTCCGGGAACCGCACGGAAACTTTGGGTGGGGCGCAAAGTCTCCAGAGGTTTCCGTTCAGGTTTCCTAAGTGGGACGGGGGCATTAGGACGTACAACCAGTGTGAAACAGTGATTGACGATCAGCGTGAACTCAGTGGGCCGAGTGTCCTGTTTCCATGCTGTACCTCCAAGGTTACGCTGCTCCCAATTTCCATATCCCAACTTACCCCATGCTGCTTCCTGGCCATAATTCTTTAGTGGTCTTGTGCACATTGTTGGTGAGGCTGCACTTGGGGAGTATTGCGTTCAGTTATGGTCACCTCGCTGTAAGATGCCGTTAAGCTGGGTTGCGGGCCGAGAAGATTCACAAAGATGTTGCTGGGACTCAAAGTCCTGAGCTGTTGGGAGAAGTTGGGCAGGCTCGGAATTTATTCCTTGGAGCGCAGGAGGATGAGGGGTGATCTTATAGTGTATACAATCATCATGGGAGTGGACGGGGTGGATGCACAGAGTAGGGGAACCAGGATAAACCCAAAATCTGAGAACAAGGGTTCCGACCTGAAACATCACCTTCTCCATTTTCCCAGAGATGCTGCCTGACGCCTCTGAGTTATAATAGAAAGCTGTTGAAAAAGGGTTTTGGGCGACATATGTCGAAAAGAACTGCAGAAGCTGGTTTCAATCGAAGGCGGACACAAAATGCTGGAGTAACTCAGCGGGACAGGCAGCATCTCTGGAGAGAAGGAGTGGACGACGTTTTGGGTCGAGTCCCTTCTTCAGACTGAAGAATGGCTCCGTCTCAGATGAAGAAGGGTCTTGACCCATTCCTTCTCTCCAGAGATGCCGCCTGTCCCGCTGAGTTACTCCAGCGTTTTGTGTCTAGTTTTGGGTCACAGTTGCATTTAGATGCCAGAGACAATGACATGGAGTATGACTGGGGGTTGGATGTTGTACATGCTTCCTGCCTCCGTTGTGTTAATGATGAACACAGGGGCAACACGTTTGACGGCGTATGTGTAATCATTCTTTCCCTTACACATGCGTCAGGTTGGTGACCTCGCTTCAGCCGAAGCTCAGCCAACTAATGCAATTTGTGAATGAGAGAGAGAGGAGCCAAACCATGACTCAAGTGTTCTCGGCTCATGGAAGGAAGCCATTTTGCCCGACACGTGGTCATGGAATCATAGAGTCAAACAGCACGGAAACAGACCTATCGGCCCCAGTCCCCCGTGCATGCCAAGATGCCCCATCCCATCGAGAGCCATTCACCTGCGTTTGCCCCATGTCCCTCCAAAACTCAGTGGGTCAAATTGTAGAAACAAAGAACTGCAGATGCTGGTTCATACCAAAGACAGACACAAAGTGACAGAATAACACAGTGGGTCAGGCAGCATCGCTGGAGAAGCCATGGAGAAAGCATGGAGGAACAAAATGGAGAAATCATGAGGGGAATAGATCGGGTCGATGCTCAGAGTCTTGTGCCCAGAGCAGGGGAATCGAGGACCAGAGGACATAGGTTTAAGGTGAAGGGGAAAAAGATTTAATAGGAATCTGAGGGGTAACGTTTTCACACAGAGGTTGGTGGGTGTATGGAACAAACTGCTGGAGGAGGTAGATGAGGCTGGGACTATCCCAACGTTTAAGAAACAGTTAGACAGATACATGGATAGGACAGGTTTAGAGGGATAAGGGGCCAAACATAAGCAGGTGGAACTAGTGTAGACGGGCATGTTGGTCGGTTTGGGCAAGTTTGGCCTGAGGGCTTGTTTACACACTTTATCACTCTATGACTACGATACGGAGAAAAATTAGAGAAAACTGAGAAGAATTGAGAAATCTCTGGCATGTTGCCTGACCCGCTGAGTTACTCCAGTGTCTGTCTACCTCGTTATGTTAGGCAGCATCACAAAAAAAAGACCCAGTGCTGGATTAACTCAACGTACAAACAAAAAGACACAAAATGCTGGAGTAACTCTGTATCTCCAGCCTAGTGCTGCCTGAATATCCTTTGCCATTCAGGGTGCACTCGAACAAAGTACAAATAGGTTATTCATTCCAGCTGGTTGGAAAAGTCACTTCCAAGTAAATGTAACCCCAGATTGCTCATCAATTCAAGGAAGTAGGCAATCGATGCAGATCTATGCCCAGGCTTGTTGCCTCTGCAGGCACCAAAATCGCTGTCAAAACATGTGGGCGACACAATTTCTTGGTTCCGCGCCCGTGCATGACACACACACGGGGGGCTTCCGCTGTGGGCCCTGTGGATGGCAACATCGGGAGCGGACCTGGTTGGTGGCCGACTTCAAACTCCAGCAACAGCAGCTTGGTCCGCCTCGCATCGTGGGCCTTGAATCGGCCCGTTCACGGGGTCTTTCATCGGCCGGCGGGGGCTTCAACATCGGGAGTCTCGAGCGCCTCGATGCAGCAGTTTGATTTTAAGCCGCACCGGGCGATGAAAGGCCCCGTGAACGGGCCGATTCAGCCCTTAGAAAGCGGCTGATATAATCCTGATTACAAAACATGGGGGGGGGATCGTCCCCCACCTCTCAAAGCAGGGGGGGACACATGTTCCCCCTGTACCCACCCCAGGATTTCCGCCCCTGTACTTCTGATGGGGAAGGTTTTAGCCTGTTTTTACCTTGTCCCCAAAATCCACAAACACAACTGCCCTGGCAGACCCATTGTTTCTGCCTGCTCCTGTCCCACGGAAATGATTTCCATGTAACTCGACTCCATCCTATCCCCCCTTGGTCCAACCTCTCCCGACCTATGTCCAAGCTACCTCACATGCCCTTCGTCTCTTTAATGACTTCCCCATTCCAAGCCCCCACTCCCTCATCTTTACTATGGACGTTCAGTCACTCTACACCTCCATACCCCACCAGGAAGACCTTAAAGCCCTACATTTCACCCTCGAGTGCAGAACCATCCAATATCTGTCTGCTAACGCTACTCCGCCTAGAGGAGCTGGTCCTCACCCTCAACAACTTCTCCTTTGACTCTTCCCATTTACGACCAGTCCAAGGCGTAGCTTTGGGCTATGCCTGCCTCTTTGTAAGATACGTTGAACAATCCTTTTTCCAGGCGTACACTAGCCCTATCCCCGAACTCTATCTCCGTTACATTGATGATTGCATCGGTGCTACCTCCTGCACCCATGCAGAACTCACTGACTTCATCAACTTCACATCCAAATTTCACCCTGCACTCAAATGCACTTGGACCATCTCCAACACCTCCCTCCCCTTTCTTGATCTCAAAGTCTCCATCACAAGAAATGTACTACTGACTGACGTCTATTACAAACCCACTGACTCCCACAACTATCTCGCCTGCCCTTCTTCCCACCCCGCTTCCTGCAAAGACTCTATCCTCTACTCCCAATTCCTCCGTCTACGCCGCATCTGCGCCCAAGATGAGGGTTCCATACTAGAACATCCGAGATGTCCTCATTCATCAAGGAACAGGGGTTCCCCTCTCCCATCACAGATGAGGTCCTCACTCGTGTCTCCTCGATACCCTGCAGCTCCGTCCTTGTTCCCTCTCCCCCAGTCGCAACAGAGACAGAGTCCCCCTCGTCCTTACCTTCCACCCCATGATCCGGTGCATACAACACATAATCCTCCGAAAATTCCGCCACCTCCAATGGGATTCCACCATAAGCCACATTTTCCCATCTCCACCCCTTTCTGCCTTCTGCAGAGACCGTTCCCTCCGCAACTCCCTGGTCAACTCGTCCCTTCCCACCCAAACCATCCCCTCCTCAGGTACCTTCCCCTGCAACCGTAGAAGATACAACACCTTTGCTATACCTCCTCCTCGACTCTGTCCAGGGACCCCGACACTCCTTTCAGGTTAGGCACAGGTTCACTTGCACCTCCTCCAACCTCATCTACTGTTCAAGATGTGGACTCGTATACATCGGCGAGACCAAAAACAGACTGGGCGATCGTTTTGGGGAACGTATTCGCTCAGCCCGCGTGAACCAACCTGATCTCCCGGTTGCCAAACACTTTAATTCTCCTTTATCATCGTTACTTTTTTGCAAATCTTTAATTCATTGTTCTTTATCTCTCCACATCATCGTCTATATCTCTCGTTTCCCTTATCCCTAACCAGTCTGAAGAAGGGTCTCGGTCCGAATCGTCACCCATCCCTTCTCTCCAGAGATGCCACCTGTCCCGCTGAGTTACTCCAGCGTTTTGTGTCTAGTTTTGGGTCACAGTTGCATTTAGATGCCAGAGACAATGACAAGGAGTATGACTGGGGGTTGGATGTTGTACATGCTTCCTGCCTCCGTTGTGTTAATGATGAACACAGGGGCAACACGTTTGACGGCGTATGTGTAATCATTCTTTCCCTTACACATGCGTCAGGTTGGTGACCTCGCTTCAGCCGAAGCTCAGCCAACTAATGCAATTTGTGAATGAGAGAGAGAGGAGCCAAACCATGACTCAAGTGTTCTCGGCTCATGGAAGGAAGCCATTTTGCCCGACACGTGGTCATGGAAGCATAGAGTCCAACAGCACGGAAACAGACCTATCGGCCCTAGTCCCCCGTGCAGGCCAAGATGCCCCATCCTATCGAGAGCCATTCGCCTGCGTTTGCCCCATGTCCCTCCAAAACTCAGTGGGTCAAATTGTAGAAACAAAGAACTGCAGATGCTGGTTCATACCAGAGGCAGACACAAAGTGATGGAGTAACACAGTGGGTCACGCAGCATCGCTGGAGAAGCCATGGAGAAAGCATGGAGGAACAAAATGGAGAAATCATGAGGGGAATAGATCGGGTCGATGCTCAGAGTCTTGTGCCCAGAGCAGGGGAATCGAGGACCAAAGGACATAGGTTTAAGGTGAAGGGGAAAAAGATTTAACAGGAATCTGAGGGGTAACGTTTTCACACAAAGGTTGTTGGATGTATGGAACGAGCTGCCAGAGGAGGTAGTTGAGGCTGGGACTATCCCAATTTTTGTTGGCAAAAACATGAGGGTAGACTATTATCTGAATGGTGGCAGATTAGGAAAAAGGAGATGCAACGAGACGTGGGTGTCATGGTACACCAGTCATTGAAAGTAGGCATGCAAGTGCAGCAGGCAGTGAAGAAAGCAAATGGTATGTTAGCATTCATAGCAAAAAGATTTGAGTATAGGAGCAGGGAGGTTCTACTTCAGTTGTATAGGGTTTTGGTGAGACCACACCTGGAGTATTGCGTACAGTTTTGGTCTCCAAATCTGAGGAAAGACATTCTTGCCCTAAAGGGAGTTCAGAGAAGGTTCACCAGACTGATTCCTGGGATGTCGGGACTTTCATATGAAGAAAGACTGGATAGACTTGGCTTGTACTCACTGGAATTTAGAAGATTGAGGGGGGATCTTATAGAAACTTACAAAATTCTTAAGGGGTTGGACAAGGTAGATGCAGGAAGATTGTTCCCGATGTTGGGGGAGTCCAGAACAAGGGGTCACAGTCTAAGGATAAGGGGGAATTCCTTTAGGACCGAGATGAGAAAAACATTCTTTACACAGAGAGTGGTTAGTCTCGGGGATTATCTGCCACACAAGGTCGTTGAGGCCAGTTCATTGGCTATATTCAAGAGGGAATTGGATGTGGCTCTTGTGGCTAAAGGGATCAGGGGGTATGGAGAGAAGGCAGGTACGGGATACTGAGTTGGATGATCAGTCATGATCACATTGAATGGCGGTGCAGGCTCGAAGGGCCAAATGGCCTACTCCTGCACCTATTTTCTATTTTTCTATGTTTCTATGTTAAGAAACAGTTAGACAGATACATGGATGGGACAGGTTTAGAGGGAAATGGGGCCAAACATAGGCAGGTGGGACTAGTGTAGCTGGGCATGTTGGTCGGTGTTGGCAAATTGGGCCGAAGGGCTTGTTTCCACGCTTTATCACTCTATGACTACGACACGGAGAAAAATTGGAGAAAACTGAGAAGAATTGAGAAAGTACAAATAGGTTATTCATTCCAGCTGGAGTTGGAAAAGTCACTTCCAAGTAAATGCAACTCCAGATTTCTCATCAATTCAAGGAAGTAGGCAATTGGTGCAGATCTATGCCCAGGCTTGTTGCCTCTGCAGGCACCAAAATCGCTGTCAAAACATGCGGGCGACACAATTTCTTGGTTCCGCGCCCGTGCATGCGCATACACACACGCGGGGCTTCCGCCGTGGGCCCTGTGGACGGTAACGTCGGGAGCGGACCTGGTTGGTGGCCGACATCGAACTCCAGCAACAGCAGCTTCGTCCGCCCCGCATCATGGGCCTTGAATCGGCCCGTTCACGGGGTCTTTCATCGGCTGGCGGGGGCTTCAACATCGGGAGCCTCCAGCGCCTCGATGCAGCAGTTTGATTTTAAGCCGCACCGGGCGATGAAAGGCCCCGTGAACGGGCCGATTCAGCCCTTAGAAAGCGGCTGTTATAATCCGGATTACAAAACATGGGGGGGGGGGATCGTCCCCCACCTCTCAAAGCAGGGGGGGCACACTTTACCCCTGTACCCCCCCCCCCAGGATTTCCGCCCCTGTGCTTCTGATAGGGAAGGTTTTAGCCTGTTTTTACCTTGTCCCCAAAATCCACAAACACAACTGCCCTGGCAGACCCATTGTCTCTGCCTGCTCCTGTCCCACGGATATGATTTCCATGTAACTCGACTCCATCCTATCCCCCTTGGTGCAATCTCTCCCGACCTATGTCCAAGCTACCTCACATGCCCTTCGTCTCTTTAATGACTTCCGCTTTCCGAGCCCCCACTCCCTCATCTTTACTATGGACGTTCAGTCACTCTACACCTCCATCCCCCACCAGGAAGACCTTAAAGCCCTACATTTCACCCTCGAGTGCAGAACCATCCAATATCCGTCTGCTAACGCTACTCGACCTAGAGGAGCTGGTCCTCACCCTCAACAACTTCTCCTTTCATTCCTCCAATTCTAAGGCATAGCTATGAGCACCCGCCTGCCTGCCTACTAGCTTCTCATTTGCATCCTACAAACAGCAAACAATGGCCTGTTTTCTTTATCATCGTTACTTTTTTGCATATATTTAATTAATTGTTCTTCATCTCTGGACATCAATCTCTCATTTCCCTTATCCCTAACCAGTCTGAAGAAAGGGTCTTGACCCATAACATCACCCATTCCTTCTCTCCAGAGATGCCCCCTGTCCCTCTGAGTTACTCCAGCATTTTGTATCTATCTTCAGTGCAAACCAGCATCTGCAGTTCCTTCCCCATACATTTTGTCTGCTTCACGAGTTTTGACTAACTCTAATCTGACGATCACCTATTGACTCCAGGAAGTGTATGCTGCAAAATACCAAAGGGGGCCTTATGGACGTCCAAAAGGGCAACATCTAGACCCTGCTGTGAGGGACCTGCTGAAAACATGGGGGGACCCAATGGGGAGGGGCGCCAAGAACTAAGAGGGACCAAGGTGGTGGGGGGGGGGGGGGGTGGAAGCTAGTAGTTGAGTTTAGTTGAGTTGAGTTTAGTTTCGTTTAGTTTACAGATACAATGCAGAAACAGGCCCTTCAGCCCACCGTGTCCACGTTGGCCAGCGATCCCCGCATATTAACACTATCATACACACACTTTTTACATTTGCCAGTTTACCTACATACCTGTACCTCATTGGGGTACAGGTGAGCTGATCGATCTCGATGCTCGAGACAAATCCATTGTATAAGGTTGTCCCTGTGTAAGGTTGAGTCTGAGATTGCCTTTAAGTTATTGTCACGTGCACCGAGGTACAGTGAAAAGCGTTTCTTGAATGCTATCCAGTCAGACAAGACATGATTACAATCGAGCCACCCACAGTGTACAGGTACATGATAAAGGGAATAACATGAATAAGGTTTAGTGCAAGATAAGCTCCAGTCAAATCTGAATAACAATAGGGGAAGATACAGAGTGCAGAATATAGTTCTCAGCATTGTAGCGCACCAGTTCCACAGACAAAGTCCAATGTCCGCAATGGGGTCGAGGTGAATCGGACAGTACCCTAGCTTATGGAAGGGCCGTTCAGAAGCCTGATAACAGAGGGGAAGAAGCTGTTCATGAGTCTGCTGGTGCGCGCTTTCAAGCTTCTGTACCTTCTGCTGCTGCTGCTGCACTCCATGGGCTGCACTACGTCAGGAAGGGTGAGGCGGGGCCGGATGCGGCGCTCCGACCCAACAGTCCCCTCGACCCGAGTAGTAGCAGTCAAATACGGGACAAGGGCGGTCCCGTATCGGACAAACCAATTTAGCCCAATATACGGGATGTCCCGGCTAATACGGGGCAGTTGGCAGCCCTACCTACCATGCAGAACCTTGTTGAATGCTTTGCTGAAGTCCAAATATACATCTCTGCCCTCATCAACTTATTTGGTCACTTCGTCAAAAAACAATCAGATATATGAGACACAACCAGCCACGTACAAAACCATGTTCCCTATACCTAATCTGCCCTTGTCCATCTAAACGCATGTATATCTTTTCCCTCAGAATATCCCTCTTGTAATTTTCCGACCATAGATGTAAAGCTCCCTGGCCTGTAGTTCCCAAACTTTTCCCTGCAGCCCTCCTCGTATAGAGGCACAATTTGTCCCTTTATGTATTTATATAATATTTTGGGATTATCTTTAATATTATCTGCTAGAGTTATCGCCTGTCCCATTTTTGCCCTTCTGATTTTCTATTTTAGCTTGCTCCTTCATTCCCCAAACTCCTCGAGGGATACACTTGATCCCAGCTGCCCACACCTATCCCATGCCTCCTTCGTTCTGACCAAAGCCTTAATTTCCCTCGTCATCCAAGCTTCAATAGACAATAGACAATAGGTACAGGAGTAGGCCATTCGGCCCTTCGAGCCAGCACCGCCATTCAATGTGATCATGGCTGATCATCCCCAATCAGTACCCCGTTCCTGCCTTCTCCCCATATCCCCTGACTCCGCTATTTTTAAGAGCCCTATCTAGCTCTCTCTTGAAAGCATCCAGAGATCCCGCCTCCACTGCTCTCTGAGGCAGAGAATTCCACAGACTCACCACTCTCTGTAAGAAAAAGTGTTTCCTCGTCTCCGTTCTAAATGGCTTACTCCTTATTCTTAAACTGTGGCCCCTGGTTCTGGACTCCCCCAACATGTTTCCTGCCGCTAGCGTGTCCAAACCCTTAACAATCTTATACGTTTCAATGAGATACCCTCTCATCCTTCTAAACTCCAGAGTGCACAAGCCCAGCTGCTCCATTCTCTCAGCATATGACAGTCCCGCCATCCCGGGAATCAACTTTCCCTCACTTGAGGGAGCTGCACTCCCTCAATTAGCAAATTAGGGGACCAAAACTGCACACAATACTCCAGGTGTGGTCTCACTAGGGCTCTGTACAACTGCAGAAGGACCTGTTTGCTCCTATATTTGATTCCTCTTGTTATAAAGGCCAACATGCGGTTCGCACCTTACCCCCACCTGCCTTGCCCTTGCCTTGAACAGGGACTCGCATGCCCTGAACTCTTGCCGGGACACTTTTAAAACCATCCCACTTTCCTGACGTTCCGTTTCCTTCAAACAACCTGCTGCAATCAACTTGAGCCCTTCTAATACCTTCAGTTGGCCTTGTCCCAATTTAGTATTTTAACTCCTGGGCCTAACCTGTCTTTGTCCATAACTATCTTAAACGTAATGGAACAGTGGTCGCTGGTTCTAAAGGGCTCCTCCACAAACACTTCATTCACTTGCCCTGCCCAATTTCCCAAGACTAGATCTCTCCCGTGAAAGGCCCTCTACATATAGCCTTTGACACCCTTACTAAGGAAGACCCTATAAATCTCCACTTTACGATTCAGTTTAGTTTTAGTTTAGTTTATTTTATTTTAGTTCAGAGATACACTGCGGAAACAGGCCCTTAGACCCACCGAGTCTGCACCAACCAGCGATTCCTGTACATTAACCCTGTCCCACACACACCAGGGACAATTTACATTTACACCAAGCCAATTAACCTACAGACTTGAACGTTTTTGGAGTGTGGGAGGTAACCGAAGCTCCCAGAAAAGCCCAAGCAGGTCACGGGGAGAAGGTACAAACTCTGTGCAGGCACCACCCCAGGCATGAGCCGTGAGTGATTACTCAGGGTAGGCAGTCAGTCGGCTTTTTTAAAACTAACTTAAACCGAGCATGCGCAGATAGGTCTCTCTGTAAAAATAAAAATAAAAATAAAGACAGTAACAATTCAATTTGCCCAAGGCTTATTGAATGACAGCACTTGTTCAATTGGGGGGAGAGTTCCTTTCACAGCGTGTGGGGAGTCTGTGCCAGGGGTAAAGTTGCGGGGAGGGCAGGAGTGTTGAGAAGGAGGGGTTCGGGGATAATGCCAGTAACTCGCTCACTCACCGCTGCTGCGACGCTCCGGGCATGGAACCACCACATTGTAGCAGGGGAGGGAAGCACCTCGGGTGGCTGAGAACGGCCGCCGGGACCCGACAGCGGAACTGGCTGCCACTTCAGCGCCTTCTGCCGGCCCGCTCACCCCTGGCAGTGCTCTCCGTCTGAACACCTCTCACCTGCCGCTCGCCGACTTCGCTCATATCAGCCGCTTCCTGCAAATCCTTAAATTCCCACAGTCGAGTAACCTCAATAGGTCCCTTGAGCTCGCTGTGGGAATTTAAGGATTTGCGGGAAGCGGCTGACATGAGTGAGGCCAACGAGCGTCAGGAGAGAGGTTTTCAGACGGAGAGATGCCAGTGGTGAGCGGGGGCCGGCAGAAGGAGCTGAGGTGGCGTCTGATTCCGCTGTCCGGCCCGGCGGCCACTCGCAGCCACCCAAGTTACTTTCCTCTCCTACCTCAATGCGGTGGCTCCGTGCCCGGAGCGTCGCAAGTGGGTTACTGGCATGAACCCGACCCCCTCCTTCACAACGCTCCTGCCCTCCCCGCAAATTTACCCCGGCCCAGACTCCCCAAGCACTGTGAAAGGAGCTCTCCCTTTCTGGGTCCCACCTCGGGAAATACGGTATTTAAAA
>OY740785.1:19565244-19607744 GCA_963514005.1 Raja brachyura
GACTCCGCTATCTTTAAGAGCCTTATCTAGCTCTCTCTTGAAAGCATCCAGAGAATTGGCATCCACCGCCCTCTGAGGTGGAGAATTCCACAGATTCACCACTCTCTGGGTGAAGAAGTTCTTCCTCATCTCCAAATCACGTGCAGGCAGAAGAGACTGGTTTAACACGGGCATAATGGGTGAGCTGAGGGGCTCGCATTCCTGCACTGTTCATATCTATGTTCAACGTTCTACATTGTCCCTGGCGGGAGAGGCAGAATCAGGGGGCGATTTGACCTGGAATGCGCGGAGAATAAACAAAATGGACGTCAAGAGGGTGTCGTTTGGGGTAAGAATAAAGGGTTGCTGTTCAGCGCAGTGGCTGCAGAGCGTCTCGCCATGCTGCATCTCCGCAACGTACAAATGGCCTCATGTTACACAGTTCAGCCACAGGAAGTAGAGTCACAGGAGACAACAGATGCTCGAGCCTGGAGCTCGAGGAGAAGCAAGGAGGAACTCACAGAGGTGGGGTCGCATCTGGGAAGCCCGAGGGAAGGTCAACATTTCCGATCGACACCGTGTCAGGACTGAAGAAATATAGCATGGAAAGAGGCCATTTGGCTCGTCGGGTCCACGCCGACCATCGATCACCCCGCTCGCCCCGGTTCTAGATCAGCCCACTTGTTCATCCACTCCTGACACACTAGGGGGAATTTGCAGATGGCCGATTAATCTCACGTGGGGATGAGCGGTAGGGCGGCCAACTTTCCCGCTCCCAAATAAGGGACAAGAGGCCAAAATACGGGACAAATTCCCGACGGCGATACGTTGACCGACTCGGCCGTGGCTGGGCGAATGATGAGTTGGCCCCGGGTGCTGGACTGCACACAGAGCCCGGCCAGCGGGCCAGCTGAGGAGTTTTGGCCCGGGCCGCATGACGTCGAGCGCAAAGTCCGGCGCCGCATCCAACTCGTGAACCGATGATCGGCCATGAGAAGGAGGGGTGCTGGTGTCGGCGGTAAGCGAAGATCCGAAGGTCAGACAGCTGGCCGGGCTGCCGACCGACGGGGCCACGGGCGAGGCGCTGCTGCTGCTGCTGCTGCTGCTGCACTCCATGGGCTGCACTACGTCGGGACGGGTGAGGCGGGGCCGGACCCAGCGCTCCGACCCGACAGTCCCCTCGACCCGAGTAGTAGGAGTCAAATACGGGACAAGGGCGGTCCCGTACGGGACAAACCAATTTAGCCCGATATACGGGATGTCCCGGCTAATACGGGACAGTTGGCAACCCTAGTGAGGGGCGATCTTATCAAGGTGTTTAATACCATGAGGGGAAAAAAATAAGGCAGGGTTGGGCCGAGAATGCCACATCTAATCTAGTCCCACCTGCTCGAGTTTGGCCCATGGCCCTCTAAACCTTTCCTATCCAATGTACCTTTGAAACCTTTTATTGTACCTGCCTCAACTACCTCCTCTGGCAGCTCATTCCATATACCCCCCTCAGGCTCCTATTCCTATTTGGCCCTTCCCCCTCTTAAATCAAACCTATGGTTCTTGTTCTCCCACTCGGTGCGTTCACCCTGTCTATTCCCCTCGTGATTTTATACGCCTCTATAAGATCACCCCTCATCCTCCTGCACTCCAAGGCATAAAGCCCCAGCCTGCCCAACCTCTCCCTATAGCTCAGGCACTCAAGCCTATGGAGGGAAATGGACAATCGAAGTTTGGTTTCGGGACCCTTCACCCAACCAGTTCATCACACACCCACCATTCTGGTGAGTGGAAAAGTTGCCCCTCAGCTTTCTATTAAACCTTTCCCCTCTCCTTCAACCCATGGCCTCTGCTTCCAGATTCCCCCACCCTGGGTAAAAGACCGTGTGCATTCACCCTGCCTGCTCCCCGCCATGGCTTTGCGCAGCTCAGCGGAGAGTTGGCGGAGGGGAAAAGTACTGGGATGGGACTCACACACATCCGCAGTACTAAAGGGGCTGGTGCTCCTGAACTCACTGGGCCACAAGCCTAGCTCCACTTTCCCACTGACATCGAGCCGGACAAGATGGAGGACTGCACACGTGGGTGGGATCAACTCGCAGCTGAGCTGGGTGGTGCAGCGGTAGAGTTGCTGCCCTTCAACACCGGAGACCCGGGTTCGATCCTGACTACGGGTGCCATCTGTACGCAGTTTATACCTTCTCCCCGTGACCTCGTGGGATTTCCCTGGGAGCTCTGGTTTCCTCCCATATTCCAAAGATGTACAGTTTTGTAAGTTCGTTAGCTTCTGTAAATGATCCCTAATGTGTGTAGGATAGTGTGTGTGGGGATCGCTGGTCGGTGCGGACTCGATGGGCCGAAGGACCCGTTTCCACGCTGTACCTCCGGGTGCTCCGGTTTCCTCCCACATCCCAAAGACGTGCGGGTTTGCAGGTTAATTGGCCCTAGTGTGTAAATTGCTCCTGGTGTGCAGGGAGTGGACGGGAAAGTGGGATCACATGGAACCAGTGCGAACGGGTGATCGATGGTCGGCGCGGAATCAATGGGCCGAACGGCCTGTTTCCATGCTGTATCCCTGAATGAAACTATGTCATCCCATTTTCAGATCCACTTCCTACACTCCAGGCCCGGTTTTACGCCGGTCCATTAACCTACAGACCTGCGCGGCTTTGGATTGTGGGCGGAAACCGGAGCACCCGGAGAAAACCCACGCGGGTCACGGGGAGAACGTGCAAACTCGGTACAAAGAAACACCCCAGGTCGGGATTGAACCCGGGAACTCTGGCGCTGTGAGACCACCGTGCTGGCCTGTTGACAGACGCGGAGGTGCAGCATCTCAACCCCGGCAGTCGCTAGCGTGCATCTCGTCAGCCTTCCAGCGTGAAGTCTTCTGTGGTCATGGAGGAAGGGCGTGGTAGGGAGGGTGCGGTGGGAACTTCCTCCGCTCTGGGTGCTGCTGTTAGAAGACTGGATAAGAGCGTTTGTTTGTAAACATACCGTGGGGCTTTAGAAGCAAGGAGGGCGAATCCGGTGAAACCAGATCTCATTATGAGCCAGTGTCGCGCCCCAGGCAACTGGCATATTGTTCTCTGCATTTTTAATATAAAGGCCATACTTGAGCTTTTCTAAAGCTTCCGACTTGAGGTGACTGAAGCACAGAGATTAGCATTTTTCTCAATGCATTGCGTCCATTCGGAAACCTGCTTCCCACAATTGCAGGAGCTGCCAATTTCACACTTGGCTAATTAACCGGGCATCACATGCAACTCAGATCCAGCTCCAGCTCCAGGCTACCGGTAAAATTGCCACTTTACTTCGAAGATTGACACAAAGACTCAGGAGTAAAAGCCCTGTCCCACGGTACGAGTTCATTCCAAGAGCTCTCCCGAGTTTAAAAAAAATCAAACTCGTGGTAAGCACGGAGAATGAACGTAGCGGGTACGTCGGAGCTCGGGGACGTCTCTTAGCGGCTCGTAACGCTAACGGCAGGTGCTCGGGAAGACTCGCTAACGGCAGGTAAGCACGGGAAGACTCGGGAAGTTTTTTCAACACGTTGAAAAATGTCCACGAGAGCCCCGAGTACCGACGAGCGGCCATTACCGTAAATCTCCGAGTTCGAATCAGGGCAAACCCGGGAGAGCTCTTGGAATTAACTCGTACTGTGGGACAGGGCTTTAACTCAGCGGGGTCAACCGGCATCTGTGGAGAAAAAAGGAATAGGGTTTTGGGTCGAGACCCTTCTCCAGAGTGAAATGAGAGACAGAGGAGGCACATAAGACAAATGAATGAAAGGCATGCCGAACGCAACAATGATCATGGAAAGGTGGAGCCCACAATGGTCCATTGTTGGCTGTGGAGCAGGTGATCACCAGTTGAGTTTAGTTTTAAGATACGGCAGGGAAACAGGCCCTTCGGCCCACTGAGTCAGCGCCGACCAGCGATCCCAGCACTTTAACACTACCTTACACACACTAGTGACAATTGTACCAAAAACCTGAATTAACCTAGAAATCTGCACGTCTTTGGTGCGTGAGGAAACCGGAGCTCCCAGAGAAAGCCCACGCGGTCACGGAGAGAACGTACAAACTCCGTACAGACTGCACCCGTAGCCGGAATCGAACCTGGGTCTCTGGCGCCGTGAGGCAGCAACTCTACCGCTGGGCTTTTAATGCAAGCTGTGGCTCAGCAGGGGCAACAATGAAACTAACATGACATAGAAACATAGAAAGTAGGCACAGGAGTAGGCTATGGGGCTCTTCGAGCCAGCACCGCCATTCAATATCATCATGGCTGATCATTTAAAATCAGTACCCCGTTCCTGCTCTTTCCCCATATCCCTTGATTCCGTTAGCCCTAAGAGCTAAATCTAACTCCCTCTTGAAAACGTCCAGTGAATTGGCCTCCACTGCCTTCTGTGGCTGAGAATTTCAGATTCTCTCTCTCCATCCCTCTCCTCCTCCCCCTCTCTCCTCTCTCTCTCTCCATCCCTCTCCTTTCCTCCCCCTCTCTCTTTCTCTCCCTATTCCTCTTCTCTCTCTCTCTCTCTCTCTCTTCCTCTCTCCCCCCCCATTCTCCCTTCCCCCTTCTCTGTCCCTCCTTCTCCATCTCTGTCTCTCTTTTTCTCTCCCTCTCTTCTCTCTCCCCTCTCCCCTCTCCCTCCCTCTCCCTCTCCCACTCTCTCCCCTCTCCCCTCTCCCTCTCCCCTCCCTCTCTCTCCCTCTCCCACTCCCACACCCACTCTCTCTCTCCCCTCTCCCCACTCCCGCTCCCTCACTATCTTCTCTCTCTTCTCTCTCTCTCTCTCTTCTCCCTCCCTCCCTCTCCCACCCTATCCCACTCCCTCTCCCCTTTCTCTCCCCCTCCCTGGATTCCCATCCACAGTGAGCTAGATTCTGTGGAAAAGGCCAGGGGAAGGAGTGGCAAGCAGAGTGGCGAGAGGCAAGCAGGAAAGGTCCAGGCGTCTGCTGAAATTGATTTCCCCTTCATGCTCCCTCCAGCTGCCTGAGGCAGCAGTTTGACAGGGACGATGAACACGACTTGATTTACAACCCATTTATCCTCGAGCAGCCTGAAGCCTTCAACATCGCAGTGTGGGTCTCCTACTCCTCAGAGAGAGAGAGAGAGAGAGAGAGAGAGGGAGGCAGGGAAAGGCAAGAATCCCCTCTGCCCTTTCATCGGATCTCAGCTTTGACAATCCCATTCCAGTGGCACGTACCAACTTTAACCCTTCCCTGCCCAATGCAGTCCCCACTGCTGCAAACCCCACACATGTGGAACGTCAACACAATCCTAGCGTCATAGATACATAGAAAATAGGTGCAGTGTTGGCCATTCGGCCCATCGAGCCATCACTGCCATTCAATATGATCATGGCTGATCAACCAACTCAGTATCCCGTACCTGCCTTCTCTCCACACCCCCTGATCCCTTTAGCCACAAGGGCCACACCTAACTCCCTCTTAAATATAGCCAATGAACTGGCCTCAATTACCTTCTGTGGCAGAGAATTCCACAGATTTACCACTCTCTGTGTGAAAAATGTTTTTCTCATCTCGGTCCTAAAAGATTTCCCCCTTATCCTTAAACTGTGACCCCTTGTTCTGGAGTTCCCCAACATCGGGAACAATCTTCCTGCATCTAGCCTGTCCAACACCTTAAGAATTTTGTACGTTTCTATAAGATCCCCCCTCAATCTTCTAAATTCTAGACGAGCCGATCCAGTCTTTCTTCATATGAAAGTCCTGCCTTCCCAGGAATCAGTCTGGTGAACCTTCTCTGTACTCCCTCTATGGCAAGAATGTCTTTTCACTCTGACACGTGACAATATCCTAAACTAAACTAAACTAAACTAAACAAATGTAAAGATCCCCCCTCAATCTTCTAAATTCTAGCCTTTGATTCTGTTAGCTATATTTAACTCTCTTGAATACATTGAGTCATCGAATCAGTGTGGAAACAGGCCCTTCAGCCCAACGTGCCCACATAGGCCAACGTCCCAGCTACACCAGTCCCACCCGCCCGCGTTTGGCTCGTATCCCTCCAAACCTGCCCTATCCATGTAAATCCTCTTCTGCAGTTAGAGCCACGAAGTTGGATAACATGGAAACAGCTAGTTTGCTCCATCTCGCCCATGCCTACCTGAGCTAGTCTCATCTGCCCACATTTGGCCCATATCCCCCCCACCGTATCCTCTCTCTCTCTGTCCTTACCTTGCAAGCCCCCCAGTCCCTGTGACACCCTTGTGAATCTCTTCCGCACCCCTTCCAGTTGAATGAGGTCCTCCCGATAGCTGCTCCCTTCAGCTCCTTAGAAGTGAAGTCGCAGGTAGATGGGGTGGTCATAAAGGCGTATGTTGGCTTTCGTCTGTCAAAGTATTGAGTATGGAAGTTGGGAGGTCATGTTGCAGTTGTATACTGTAAGACGTTGGTGAGGCTGCATTTAGAGAATTGTGTTCAGTTCTGGGCTCCATGGTATGGGAAAGATGTTGTC
The DNA here is from genome assembly GCA_963514005.1 of Raja brachyura. Next base: position 19,571,704 of record OY740785.1, read on the forward strand.
AAGCAGGATTTACCAGGATGTTGCCAGGGCTCGAGGGCCTGAGCTGTAGGGAGAGGGTTGAGCAGGCTGGGACTTTATTCCTTGAAGCGCTGGAGGATGAGTGATCTTATAGAGATGCTTCAAATCATGATAGGAATAGATCGGATAGATGCACAGAGTCTTTTACCCAGAGTAGGGGAATCGAAAACCAGAGGACATTGGATTAGGGAGAGGGGGGAAAAATATTTGATAGGAACCTGCCGGATAACCTATTTACACAATCGGTGGTGGGTGTATGGAACATGGGTGTATAGAGCCACAGGAGGTAGTTGAGGCAGGGACTATCCAAAAGTTTAATGCCCCTGTCCCACTTAGGAAACCTGAACGGAAACCTCTGGAGACTTTGCGCCCCACCCAAGGTTTCCGTGCGGTTCCCGGAGGTTTTTGTCAGTCTCCCTAATGGTCGAAAGTGGTTTCTGCTTTTTTATCTTCCAGCGAAGAAGCGGAAACCACTTTTGACCATTAGGGGGACTGACAAAAACCTCCGGGAACCTCCGAAAACCGCACGGAAACCTTGGGTGGGGCGCAAAGTCTCCAGAGGTTTCCGTTCAGGTTTCCAAAGTGGGACAGGGGCATAAGAAGCATTTCGACAGGTACATGGATAGGATAGGTTTGGAGGAATATGGGATGAACACTGGCAGGTGGGACTAGCGCAGTGGGCGGCATGGGCAAGATGGGCCGAAGGGCCTGTTTCCAAGCTATATGACTTTATGACTCTAGCAGAGCAACCTGAACTACACACAATAGGCCAAGTGTGGTCTCAACAAGGCCTTGCACAATTGCCACCTGATATGCCAACTCCTGTACCAGGCACGTGCCGTGAGTAATTACTCAGGGTAGGCACTCGGTCCGCTTTAAAAAAAAATTAAACCGCGCATGCGCAGATTATTCTCTCCGTTAAATAAATAAAAAAATGAAAACAGTGACGTTTCAATTTGCCCAAGGCTTCCTCGTCCTAGACCAATTGTGGGAACAGTTCCTTTCACAGCGTGTGGAGAGTCTGTGCCAAGGGTAAAGTTGTGGGGAGGGCACAAGTGTTGACAAGGAGGTGGTCGGGGATTCTGCCAATAACTCACTCACTCACCGCTACCGCAGCTCTCCGGGCGTGAAGCCACGCACTGTGTCTGGGGATAGAAGCAGCTCGGGGAGCGGCCATCGGGACCCGACAGCAGAACTGGCCGCCACTTCAGCGCCTTCTGCCGGGTCGCTCACCTCTGGCGGTGCTCTCTGTCGGAACACCTGTCACCTGCCATTCGCCGACTTCGCTCATGTCAGCGGCTTCCTGCAAATCCATCAACTCCCACAGCCTCAAGCGGCAGGAGAGAGGTTTTTAGACAGAACTGCCAGAGGTGAGCGGGGACCGGCAGAAGGAGCTAAGGTGGCAGCTGGTTCCGCTGTCCGGCCCGGCGGCCGCTCAGCCACCCGAGCTACTTCTCTCTCTTCCCCCCCCCCTCCCCCTCCCCAGGCCTCAATGCGGTGGCATTGCACGCCTCTGTGCAAGGAACGTCGCAAGTGGATGCTCCAGACCCCTCATTTATAACATTCGTGCCCTCCCCGCAACATTACCCCGTTCCAGACTCCCCAAACGCTGTGAAAGGAGCGCTCCCCCCACCCACACACCCCGGGAAATACGGTATTAAAAAACATAAACACAAAATGTACTTACCACATTATTGGTACACGACAAACCATAGTTGAAAACCCTGCCAAGAAACTTGCGCTGCGCATGCGCAGTAGACTGATGCGCCTGCGCAGTGCAGCAAAGGCAGAATTTCTGCTGCCTTCAGCCCAGCTTGAAACTGACGGCTTCAGGCAGCGCTGACGGCACGTGAGCTGCACAGAGCTTCCCGTGTTACAAGCGCTGCGGATGAAAGGCACGGAGAATGATGCCTACCTAAGAGATCGGTCTCTTACATAGGCATCATTCTCCCATGCCTTTACTATTTATATTTAGATATTACTAAGTTGTAATTTTAGTCAGGGTAGGCAGTGCCTACCTTGCCTACCCTGTCGGCACGTGCCTGGTCAGTACTCAATGTCCTGACTGATGAAGGCAACCGTGACAAACGCCTTCTTCATTGCCCAGTCTACCTGTGTTGCCGAGAACGATGTGCTTGTTCCTCCAGACCTCCGTGTTGGACAACGCTGACCGTTTACTCTGTGTCCGCCACCAGTTCCCCAAAGTCCAACATGTTGCACTTGTCCATCTTTCCATCTCCCCTCCTTGCCCCACTTTCCCAGTGGATCTAGATCGTGTTGTGGGATCTCGGGGGCCCACTGCGCCACGGATTTTTGATGCCATTCGCAACCTCACCAAGTACATTCTCGTGGTGTCCGAAGAAGGGTCTCGACCCGAAACGTCGCCCATCCCTTCTCCCCAGAGATGCTGCCTGCCCCGCTGAGTTACTCCAGCATTTTGTGTCTGTCTTCATCTCACCTTTGCTCTTGACCTACTGTGTGAAGGAAAGTGAACCAGGCCGGCACGGTGGTGCAGCGGTAGAGTTGCTGCCTCACAGCACCAGAGACCCAGGTTCCATCCTGACTGCGGCTGCGGTCTGTGTGGAGTTTGCACGTTTTCTCCCTGTGACCCGTGTGGGTTTTCTCCGGGTGCTCCAGTTTCCGTCCACACTCCAAAGACGTGCATGTTTGCAGGTTCATTGGGCTTGGTATAAATGTAAATTGTCCCTAGGACAGTGTTAGTGTGTGGGGATCGCTAGTCAGCATGGACTCGATGGGCCGAAGGGCCCGTTTCTGCGCTGTATCTCCAAAGTATGAAGTCGCAAGTCGAAAGCACCCCAGCATATGGGATGTTTACACTGATGATACACACAAAATGCCGGAGTAACTCAGCGGGACAGGCGGCATCTCTGGAGAGAAGGAATGGGTGACGTTTCGGGTCGAAACCTGGCCGGGTAAATCGGGTCTGAAAAAGGATCTTTGGATCGTGGGAGCAAACCAGAGCCCCCAGAGAAAACCCACGCGGTCACTGGGAGAACATGCAGACACTGTACAGACAGCGCCCGTAGTCAGGATCAAACCCGGATCCCTGTCAATGTCAGGCAGCAACTCTACCGCTGCGCCACCATGCCCCTGTATGGCCGATAACCGTCTAAATCTTTCCTTGTACTTGTCCAAATATCTTTTAAATATCTTGGTCAAGAAGGAACTGCAGATGCTGGAAAATCGAAGGTAGACAAAAGCGCTGGAGAAACTCAGCGTCTATGGAGCGAAGGAAATAGGCAACGTTTCGGGCCGAAACCCTTCTTCAGAGGGATGTGACCATGTGCAGTTTGGTAGGAATTGGTCTTGGCACGGTTGGGCACAGGCATTGTGGGCCGAAGGGCCTGTTGGCGTGCTGTGCGGTTCTGTGTTTGGTGTTCCATGCCGGATGGCTCTCTCTAACCTCGCTCCCCAAGGGCGCAGTTCCCTGCCACCAAATGCAATCCCGACGTTCTTCACCGCCCCTTTCTCACGCATCATGAGGACGGGTTCCTGCGTCCCTTGACAAGGAGCTGTGTGTGTGTGTGTGTGTGTGTCCCAGGCTAACCCAGTCCCATGTCATTGAGCGCTCGGCCAACTCTCGTCATTCAGGAACTGTTTGGGGCCACCGTGAAATTGGAAGCAAAGCTGTGCGGAGAGATTGACGGTGTGGATTAAACACTCACTGAGTTAAGTCTGACAAGAGTTAAACACCATCAAAGATCTGTTGGCCACCATTCTCCACACTCGCCCAACCCCCACTCCCCTCTCAAGTCCAGTTTAGCGTTTCCTGCCAAACTATTATACATCTGTTCAATTCACTTTGACCCAGGTCAAACGTTTCTCTTTACCAATCCCTCCAAGAACACAGAAGATAAGTAAGTAAGTAAGTAAGTTTATTGGTCAAGTATTCACATACAAGGAATTTGCCTTGGTGCTCCACCCGCAAGTAACAACATGACATACAGTGACATTTACGAATGACTCAGAAAACACTAAACATTAATAATAATAAAACATTCATGATAAAACACCATTGGTCAAGTATGTGAACCAACAAAATACCAGATCAAAGGGAGGCTACAGATTTTTGGCTGTTGAGTAGAGCAACTACTCGTGGATAACTACTCTGGCTGTGGCAGCTTTGACAGTCCGGAGTCGCCTTCCAGATAGAACAGTGCAGCACAGGAACAGGCCCTTCGGCCCGCAACGTCTGTGCCGAACATGATGCCGACCATCTCTTATCTGCCTGCACCTGACCCATATCCCCCCATTCCCTGCATGTCCACGTGGCTATCCGAAAGCCTCTTAAACACCACTATCGTATCAGCCTCCACCACCACCCCTGGCAGCGTGTCCCAAGCACCCACCACCCTCTGTGTAAAAAACACACGGAGGAAACCCACGCGGGCACAGGGAAAGCGTGCAAACTCCACACAGAGAGCATGGGAGGTGAGGATCGAACCAGGCTCTCTGATGGTGTGAGGCAGTGGCACTACCAGCTGCACCACTGTGCCGCCCAAAGTAGAAGAAGCTACCTAAGAGAAAATGGTGACTAAAACTGATTTTCAGGCGGCACGGTGGCGCAGCGGTAGAGTTGCTGCCTCACAGCGCCGGAGACCCAGGTTCGATCCTAACTACGGGTGCTGTCCGCACGGAGTTTGTACATTCTCCCCATGACCGCGTGGGTTTTCTTCGGATGCTCCAGAAGATCCCCCCAACGTCCCAGAGATGTGCAGGTTTGTAGGTCGATTGGCTGCGATAAAAAATGGTAAATTGTCCCTGGTGTGTAAGATAAGTGTAAGGCGTGATCACAGGTCTGCGCGGACCCGGTGGGCCGAACGGCCTGATTCCACGCTGCATCTCTAAAATATAAAGTCTATTCCAGGTATGGTCTCACCAACATCGTGGACATCTGGAACGAAACTTCCTATTCTTAATCTCCAAACACTTCGTAGTAAAGTCCAGCATGAATTTCATCCTCTGTCTGCCGGCCTTGATTTCTCGAAACCGCATTAATTTCCAAACCCGGGATGTCCCCTGAAGCTTCCTGGACCAACTTGTATGCGGGGAACATGATTTGCATGTCAAGGTTCCAGTTTCAACCTAGGTTTATATTTCTCAAATATACTGAGGTACAGATTTGCAAGTCATTCAGATCAGTTAATGGCACATGGATTGGACAGGTTTGGAGGGATATGGACCAAGCGCAGGCAAGTGGGACTAGTGCAGCAGGAACGTGTTGGCCGGTGTGGGAACGTTGGGCCGAAGGGCCTGTTTCCACGCTGTATTACTCTGTAAACAGCAGTCAGGTCAAACTCAAGATTGTTAAGGGTTTGGACACACTAGAGGCAGGAAACATGTTCCCGATGTTGGGGGAGTCCAGAACCAGGGGCCACAGTTTAAGAATAAGGAGTAAGTCATTTAGAACGGAGACGAGGAAACACTTTTTCTCACAGAGAGTGGTGAGTCTGTGGAATTCTCGTCCTCAGAGGGCGGTGGAGGCAGGTTCCCTGGATGCTTTCAAGAGAGAGCTAGATAGGGCTCTTAAAGATAGCGGAGTCAGGGAGTATGGGGAGAAGGCAGGAACGGGGTACTGATTGGGGACGATCAACCATGAATGGCGGTGCTGGCTCGAAAGGGCCGAATGGCCTCCTCCTGCACCTATTGTCTATTGTCCATTGTCTAATAGGTAGAGCAGAGGGGTAGATACAGAGTGCGGAATATCGCTCTCGGCATTGTAGCGCACCAGTTCCAGAGACAAGGGTTGATCAGCATCAGCAAGTTGGGCCGAAGGGCCTGTCCCCACCAGTGGGGATGGCTCTATGACTTTTAAATGCCACTATCGTATCTGCCTCCGCCACCACCCCCGGCAGCGGGTCCCAGGCCCCCACCACCCTCTGTGGACAGAACTTGCCCCGTACATCTCATTTAAACTTTCCCCCTCTCACCTTAAAACCATGCCTTCTAATTCTTAACATTTCCACCTTGGGGAAAAAGGTTCCCATTATCTACCCTATGGAAGCCTCCCATAATTTGATCAGATCTCCTGCATTCCAGGTATGGATTCAAGTATGGATTATTAAAGCTAAGCCCCATCACCACCTTAACTATGGCTTCTGGTTAAGTTAAGTTGTGTTTATTTTACTTTAGTTTGGCGATCTTCTTCTTCTTGCCCATGGCGTGCGCAGCTTAAAGTTGTAGGACAACTTGTTCTGTGTGATCTTCCATTTGTGCGCGCCGGGTTGATTGCATTTGTTGAAACAGGGTGGACCACGTGAAGGTTGCAATCTTCCCATCCCCAGTTTGGTGATACATTGCGGAAACAGGCCCTTCAGCCCACTGGGATCGCACCAACCAGCGATCCCTGTACCTTAGCACTATCTTAAGGGCCTGTCCTACCAGCATGCAACTCTATGCGATGAGCGCGACCTAACGTGGTCGCTTGAGCCGTCCGGCGTCGCGGGGCCGGTCCCACTTCGATCGCCGGAGCCGTGCGGAATTGTGTGGAGTTCGTCCCGACATCGCGCGGGGCTCCGAAAAACTGACCATGTTCAAAAGTTCCGCGCGGCAACGGCTTGTCGGCTCGCAGTCGCCTCGACGCATTACACACCGCCTTGATGTCGTGCCTCCGTGACCCTCTCTGTAGGTGCCTCCGTGACCCTCTCTGTGTGTGGCTCCGTGGCCCTCTGTGTGTGTGCCTCTGTGCCCCTCTCTGTGTGCCCCTCGCTGTCCTGGCGAACTTACCTTTAAGACTTCACTCCAAGTTCGCCTCACTTTGCGCCGCGTTGCGCCACTCACCCGACCTCCGCGCAGCCCTCGCTGCCGGTTTGGTCGCGCTTGCCGCATGCAGGCGCGTGCTGGTGGGAACGGCCCTGTACAGGGGATCACCCGACCTCCGCGCGGCCCCCGCTTCTAGTTTGATCGCGCTCATCGCATGGAGTCAGATGCTGGTGGGACAGGCCCTTTACATGCTAGGGACAATTTACAATGTTTTGCCGACGCCAACTAACCTTCAAACCTGTACGTCTTAGGGACACGCAGTTACAGGGAGAACATGGAAACTGTGTACAGGCGGCACCTGTAGTCCCACCCCAGGGAAAGGGATTCAGACCAGCTGCTTGGTTGCGGTTCCTACTGCGACCATAACACAGAGGGAAGCACTGCAGTTAAAAACAAAAGCACTAATTGACCTGCTAGCGGCCTGCAGGAGCAGTGAGAACCATAAACCTTGGGAATTGGATTAGAGGTTGTGCACAGGACTTGTTTGCCCTGTGGCTGCGATCGGCTTCAGAAGATAATCAGCAGGCCAGCGGGATAATGGGAGGCTGGTTGGTTAGCGGCCTACAGACCTCCTTTATCATAGACCCATTAAGGAGCGTTTGGAGGCCGTTTGGCCCATTGAGCTCAGTGCTAGCCCTTCAAAGACCACCAACACCAATTTATCTATACGCCACTTACTCTTCAGGCTTTAGACAGGCCCTTCGCCCCACCAAGTCCGTGCCAACCGGCCATCTCTACATACGCTATCCGACACACACGAGGGACAGTTTACAATTCTGCCAAAACCAATTAACCAACAAACCTGTACGTCTTTGGAGTGTGGGAGAAAACCGGAGATCCCGGAGGAAAACCCACGCAGGTTACGGGGAGAACGTACAAACTCCGTACAGGCAGCACCCGTAGTCAGGATTGAACCCGGGTCTCTGGTGCTGTGAGGCAGCGACTCCACCACTCGCCATATACTCACAGAGCCACAGTCAGTGCGCACAGTTACAGGCCAAAGAAAGGTCACTAGTGCTGGAGTAACTCAACGGGTCAGGCAGCATCTCTGGAGAACATGAAAAGGTGACGTTTCAGGTCGGGACCCTTCTTGAGTCACAGAAGCCACTCGGTCCATCAAGTACCCATTTAAACTCTCAAGTGCCTGCCTAATTATAATCATAGGAGATAGTATCATTAAGCACGCAAACAGGCCCTTCGGCCCAACTCGTCCATGCTGACCAAGATGCCCCATCTAAGCTAGTCCCATTTACCCATGTTTGGCCTATATCCCTCTAACCAAACTTTTCCTATCCATGTAATGTACATGTCCAAATGTCTTTTGGGGCGGTATGGTGGCGCAGCGGTAGAGTTGCCTTACAACGCTTTCAGTGCCGGAGACCCAGGTTCGATCCCGACTACGGGTGCTGTCTGTACGGAGTTTGTACGTTCTCCCCGTGACCGCGTGGGTTTTCTCCGAGATCTTCAGTTTCTTCCCACACTCCAAAGACGTGCAGGTTTTGAAGGTCAATTGGCTCGGTATAAATGTAAAGTGTCCCTAGTGTGTGTAGGATAGTGTTAATGTGCGGGGATCGCTGGTCGGTGCGGACCCGGTGGGCCGAAGGGCCTGTTTCCGTGCTGTACAACTCGAAACTAATCTAAATGTTACCATGGAAACTGCCTTAACCATCTCCTCTGGCAGCTCGTTCCATATACCCAACATCCTCTAAGCAGAATCTACATAAATCTTCCCCCTCTCACCTTGGGGATGATCAGCCATGATCACATTGAATGGTGGTGCTGGCTCGAAGGGCCGAATGGCCTCCTCCTGCACCTATTGTCTATTGTCTATTAAACCTTTGTCCTCTAGTTCCTGATTCCCCGATCCTGGGTAACAAATCTCTGTGCATTCACCCTATTTATTCCCCTCATGATTTTATACACAAGTTCACAAGTTATAGGAGTAGAATTAGGCCATTCGGCCCATCGAGTCTACTCCGCCATTCAATCACGATTGATCTCTGCATCCTAATCCTAATTTTCCCGCCCTCCCCCCATAACCCTTGACACCCGTTCTAATCAAGAATTTGTCTATCTCTGCCTTAAAAATATCCACTGACTTAGCCTCCACAGTCCTCTGTGGCAATGAGTTCCACAGATTCACTACCCTCTGACTAAAGAGGTTCCTCCTCACCCCCTTTCAAGAAGAACGCCCTTTAATTCTGAGGCTGTGCCCTCTGGTCCTGTACACTCCCACCAGTGGAAACATCCTTTCCACATCCACCCTATATGGCCTCTCACTATTCTGTTAAGGGCCTGTTCCACCAGCATGCGACTCCATGCGGTGAGCGCGACCTAACGTGGTCGTTTGAGCCGTCCGGCGTTGCGGGGCCGGTCACACTTCGATCGCCGGAGCCGTGCGGAATTGTGCGGGGTTCGTCCCGACATCGCGCGGGGCTCCGAAAAACTGACTATGTTCACAAATTCCTCGACGCATTACACACCGCCTCGACGTCGTGCCTCCGTGACCCTCTCTGTAGGTGCCTCCATGAACCTCTATGTGTGTGGCTCCGTGCACCTCTGTGTGTGTGCCTCTGTGCCCCTCTCTGCGTGCCCCTCTCTGTCCTGGCGAACTTACCTTTAAGACTTCGCTCCAAGTTCGCCTCACTTTGCGCCGCGTTGCGCCACTCACCCGTCCTTCCCGCGGCCCTGCTTCTAGTTTGAAGGCCCGGTTTGGTCGCACTTGCCGCATGCAGGCGCATGCTGTTGGGACCGGCCCTGTACAGGGGATCACCCGACCTCCACGCGGCCCCCGCTTCTAGTTTGATCGCGCTCACCGCATGGAGTAGGATGCTGGTAGGACAGGCCCTTAAGTTATCTATAAGATGATCGCTCAGCCTCGAGTCATTCAGTCTTCTTGTCTATTCCACCACTAGATTTGATCATGATTGATCACCGTAATCCAGTCTCCTGTTCCAACTTTCTCCTCATGACCCCAGACCCCTCAAGCCCTTAAAACACAACCTAACTACCAATATGGGGCATCTTTTTTTTTGTATCAAAAATAACTTATTTAATTACTATCTCGATACAAACCAAAACCGTGGTGTCACACCCACCACCATGGAACAAAATCACCAAATTATCTAAAATTTCCAAACAACCATGTTACAATCCTTACAAATATACTAAATAACCACTGTGCAACAATGTCCCTCTCTAACACCACCCGGCGTGGACGTAACCCTGGTAAAGGGGCAAGCATCTGCCTCGGGCACCGTGACTCGTGGATGGACAGCTAGGCCGGGCCTAGGAGCAACCCAACCACGACATCTTCGGCCCTGCCCACTCCCTAGATCCCATCACCAGTCCTTCGGTCGCTGACAGCAGAGCCGCTCCTCCCCCTACGGACCCTAGGTGGCGTGGTGGAGCACCTTGTCCTCCGGACCCTGGCTACAAGGCTCTACTGCTCCCTCAAGATGGGGCCTCTTGGTACATTTAGAGAGATATGGGCCAAATGTGGGAGGATGGGGCCAGCTTAGATGGGACATTTCAGTCAGCATGGATAAGTTGGGCGAAGGGCCTGTTTCCATGCTGTATAACCCTATGAATCTTAAATTTTTCAATACATTTCAGTACAAGAACAAATCAATGCCGATACCATTACCAATATATTCTCTCCCAGTTGGGATTTATAATTTTACTAGACTAAGTGGGACCCGTTGAGTCCCAGCATCACACGGGAGGGCTGGTCCCCCAACGCTGGAGCGCTAGTATGGGTGTTGTGGGCTGAAGGGACTGGTTTCCAGAGGGCTAGTATGGACATTGTGGGTCGAATGGATTCTTGGGCTGGTGGCTCAGTCACTCAGGCCTGTTGTGCTGGCAACTCACTCAAGGTAGCGTTTTTTCTAAAATCAATATAAAGCGCAAACAGGTAGTGGTCAAGATTAGACTTTTAATTATGTAGAAGGCAAGGCAACTTTAATTAGGCAAGGCAACTTTAATTAGGCAAGGCAACTTTAATTAGGCAAGGCAACTTTAATTAGGCAATGCATCTTTAATTAGGCAAGGCAACTTTAATTAGGCAAGGCAACTTTAATTAGGCAAGGCAACTTTAATTAGGCAAGGCAACTTTAATTAGGCAACACAGCTTTAGCATTTCCAAACCAAAGGCAACACAACTTTAGCATTTCCAAGCTATATTTTTAAACCACATTAAGGGCACTGACACGTCAGTAAAACCACTCACAGTTTAGTAGACATGTGTTCAGTGTTATTCACAGCTCAGACTGAGAGATGTGACTCTCTCGCTTCCCCATCTTGCAGGGACTGACGGAGGCACTCAACACTTCTGGGTTTTATAGTGTCTCCGGAAGGGCCGTGGCCTTCAGGAGAGAGAATCTCAACATTTTATAAACACTAATATCTCTTTTATTTTTCACCGATGGGAAAAATCTTGTCCTGCGCAGCGGAGGGGGACTCTGAGTAAGATGGCCAAAAATCACAGCCATAAGTGGCAGCGTTTTTTCTAAAATCAATATACAGAACAACAGGAAGTGGTCAAGTTCAAACTTTTAGTAATATAGATTTCCAGGTCTCATGTCTGGGACAAGGCCGGGATAGAGTGGATATAGAGAGGATGTTACCACTAGTGAGGAGAGTCTAGGACTTGAGGTCACAGCCTCAGAATTAAGGGACGTTCCTTTAGGAAGGAGATGAGGAGGAATTTCTTTAGAGGGTGGTGAATCTGTGGAACTCATTGCCACAGAAGGCTGTGTTGGCCAAGTCAATGGATCTATTTAAGGCAGAGATAGATAGATTCTTGATTAGTACGGGTGTCAGGGGTTGCGGCGAGAAGGCAGGAGAATGGGGTTAGGAGGCTGAGATCGATCAGCCATGATTGAATGGCGGACAGAACTTGATGGGCCGAATGGCCTAATTCTACTCCTATTGCTCGTGACCTTAAGACCTTACGATTGAATGGCAGAGCAGACTTGATGGGCCGAGTGGCCCTAGCCCCTGGCCAGCCCTCTGCCGCAGATTTCCTTTGCGCCTGCTCTCGGAAAAGACAGCTGCAGCTCAGTTGGAAGCACATTGTGTCTCGGAGTTGGACGTTTGGAGCTTCAAATCCCAGCACCGGAACTTGGACAGATCCTTCAGCAGAATACAGAGGGGGAAGTGTAGTGTGATTTGGGTCGGACGTGAGTTTGGGCCCCTCTCGTGATCTGGCCGATTCCCCTGGGATGCTTTCAAAGAAGCAGCGAGTTCCAGGATCACAGACAATATTTTTCCTGTTAACTAAAATCACAAAAACAGACGCCAAAAGGCACAGCAGACACTGACATCCAGAGATTATAATAATCCAGAGGTGATTGTCGGATATCGTCAGCAGGTCAGGCAGCATCTGTGGAGGGAGAGAAAGGGTCAATGTTTCAGGCCGAGAGGGCAGACCAGGCAGAAGAAGTATATGATGTTATGTGAGGCTTAGAGAGGGTAGACAGTCAAAACATTTTTAAACTCGCCTCAAAGCTCTGCCTGCTAGTCTTTGACATTTCCACTGGGGAAAAAAGTTCTGACTGTCCCCCCTATCTGTGCCGCTCATAGCCAAGTTGTCCAGAGATGTGGAAAAAAGGTGGCACAGTGGCCCAGCGGTAGAGTTGCTGCCTCACAGCGCCCGAGACCCAGGTTTAATCCTGACTACGGGTGCTGTCTGTACGGAGTTTGCACGCTCTCCCTGTGACCGCGTGGGTGCTCCAGATCCCCCCCCCCCCACTTAGGTTAATTGGCTCTGATCCCAAAAAATGCAAATTGCCCCTCCTGTGTAGGATAGTGCTAGTGTACGGGGTGATCGCTGGTCAGCACGGACCCGGTGGGCCGAAGGGTAAAACAAATAATAATTTGTTTCATTATCCGTGCTGATAGCCGTACAGTCAAGTCAAAAGTAAAGTGAACATGCTGTCAGATTCGCTGAGTTGCTCCTGTACTGTGTCTTTTTTTGTAAACCAAAATCTGTAGTTCCTTTTGTCTCCAAAGTATAAAGGAGATGTGCAGGACACGTTTTATTCTACACAGAGGGTGGTGGGTGTGTGGAACCCGCTGCCAGAGCTGGTGGTGGAGGCAGAGAGGATTGCGACGTTTAAGAGGCTTTTAGATCGGCAGGGAATGGAGGGATATGGATCACGTGGAGGCAGAGGAGATCAGTTAACCTTGGCATCATGTTCGACATGGACATATTTGTGGGCTGAAGGGCCTGTTCCTGTGCTATACTGTTCTCTGCTCTGTGTTTCTCAATGCGGATTGAGCTCGGAGAAACCACCAGGATGCTAATGCCTGTTAACCAAAGAGCCCCTTTGATTATCGGCCGCTAACTAGATCACACAAACCCGTTGCCGAGATAACCGGCTCACAACACAAAGGGTGAACTTGGAGGTCAATGTCTGTTTTGAAAATATTATATAGTCTTCAAGAATTGAATATGTTGACACTGAGCTTAAATAAACTCCAGACCCCTTGTGAAGCACGTCATAAAGAGGTTTATATTTTATATGTCGGGGCCAGTGAATTTGTTTTAAGAGATACTGAGTGTACAGACCTGATGTGTAGCACAGAGGTTATGGAATTTAATTTATTGAAAGTTCAAAACCAAGGACGTGTGGCCCTTGAATTCCAAACAAGATTTGTTTCATTATCCGCACCCGATAAGTTCTGGTGAAAACATTTGAGAATGGAATAATACCCGAAGTGCCGGAGTAACTGAGCGGGTCAGGCAGCATTTCACCGTGCCAACTGGCACATGTGACAAAGAAATGTATCTTGATCTTGATCTGTAGAGGCGAATGGACAGGCAACATTTCAGGTCGGGACCCTTCTTCAGTCTTAGTTTAGTTTAGTTTAGGATATTGTCACGTGTCAGAGTGAAAAGACATTCTTGCCATAGAGGGAGTACAGAGAAGGTTCACCAGACTGATTCCTGGGATGGCAGGACTTCCATATGAAGAAAGACTGGATCGGCTCGGCTAGAATTTAGAACATTGAGGGGGGATCTTACAGAAACTTACAACATTCTTAAGGGGTTGGACAGGCTAGATGCTGGAAGATTGTTCCCGATATTGGGGAAGTCCAGAACAAGGGGTCACAGTTTAAGGATAAGGGGGAAGTCTTGTAGGACCGAGATGAGAAAAACATTTTTCACACAGAGAATGGTGAATCTGTGGAATTCTCTGCCACAGAAGATAGTTGAGGCCAGTTCATTGGCTATATTTAAGAGGGAGTTAGATGTGGCCCTTGTGGCTAAAGGGATCAGGGGGTATGGAGAGAAGGCAGGTACGGGATACTGAGTTGGATGATCAGCCATGATCATATTGAATGGCGGTGCAGGCTCGAAGGGCCGAATGGCCTACTCCTCCACCTATTTATAGGTCTATTTATAGGTGCAGGAGTAAAGGCCATTCGGCCCTTCGAGCCTGCACCGCCATTCAATATGATCATGACTGATCATCCAACTCAGTATCCCGTACCTGCCTTCTCTCCATACCCTCTGATCCCCTTAGCCACATATGATTCTATGTTTCTATGTGAAAGCTTTTTTGGGGCGTGCTATCCAGTGAGCGGAGAGACTGTACATGATTACAATCAAGCCGTCCGCAGTGGACAGGTACAGGGTAAAGGGAATAACGTTCCGTGCAAGATAAAGTCGTGTGAGGTCCGATTAAAAATAGTACAAGGGTCTCCAATGAAGTACTAGATAGCCCACCTTATAGAGACATAGAGTCATACTGCACGGAAGCAGGCCCTTTGGGCCAACGACAGTGCTGATCAAGATGCCCCACCTACACTAGTCCCACCTCCCACGTTTGTCCCATTTCCCGCTGAACCTTTCCTTATCCACGTGCCTGTCCGACAATCCAAACGGCCCATTCTTGGTCACGTGTGTGGCCAAAAAAAATATGTACAATTGTGGAATACAGAGAATCTTTTGTCTGAAAGCATTGTTTTTGCTCTGCAAGTATGATTCGTATTTTTATTTTTTTCGGTTTATTCAAGTGAAAATGTTTACATGTTACGCTGACGATGTCTGTTCAGGGCCAGAGGTCAAATGTGACTGGTCACATCAGGCGGCAGCAAATCACAAACTGTGCGAATTTTAAAAAAGCTAGAATGTTCATGGGCTTTAGCAGACGCGCATTGTGGTTCCTCAGGTAGGAAAATAGCAATGAATACGATTAATCTCTTACAAGCATTTTACAATCTGTTACCTTGTGATGGCCGCTGGTCACGTGTGTGACATTTTTGGTTCTCTTTCCAAAGAATGGGCCAAACGCGGTTATAGTACCCGCCTCTACAACCTCCTCTGGCCGCTCATTCCATACACCCACCACCCTTGGTTTGAAAATGTTGTCCCTCAGGTTCCCATTAAAATTGTTCCCCCTCATCTTAAGCCTATGTCCTCTGGTTATTGATTCCCCTACTCTGAATTCTCCACGTGATTTTATACACCTCTATAAGATCACCACTTATCCTCCTGTGCTCCAAGGCATAAACTCCGAGCCTGTCCAACCTCTCCCTATCTGCAGAATTCTCTGCCTCAGAGGGCAGTGGAGGCCGGTTCTCTGGATGCTTTCAACAGAGAGCTAGATAGGGCTCTTAAAGATAGTGGAGTCAGGGGATATGGGGAGAAGGCAGGAATGGGGTACTGATTGGGGATGATCAGCCATGATCACATTGAATGGCGGTGCTGGCTGGAAGGGCCGAATGGCCTACTCCTGCACCTAGTGTCTATTGTCTACTGTGCATACCTCAGGCCCTCAGATCTGTGAGGGAAATGGACCATCCACGTTTTTCATCAAGATCCTGCTTCAAAAGTTCCAAAGGTTTCAAATGTCCTTTATTGTCACGTGTACCAATTGAGGTTCAGTGATATGCGAATTACCATACAGCGACCGCGGTGGAGTCCTCAAAATCAGTCTCCATCAGCCGAGGCCGCCAGCCCCTCGATGTTAGGCCGCATTGCGGACGGAGATACGATAGGGAAAAAAATCACATCTCCGTCGAGGTACGCGATTGGAAAAAGTTTCCCCCAACCATCCCCCCCAACACCCCCCACATAAAACAAGCTAAAGAACACTAAAACATATATTTAACATATATTGAACAACAAGGAAGGAAAGGAGAGGCAGACTTTTGGCGAGGCAGCCATTGACGGCGCTTGATCAAACCAGTTCTTCAGGATGCTTTGATTTCAGCAGCTTCACCACTAATTAACAAACTTGCTCCTTTCTTGATCTGTCTGCCTTCATCGCAGGGGACTGATGATCGATTGACGAACCAGTGTGAAGAAGGGTTCCGACCCGAAACGTCATCTGAGCGTTCCCTCCATAGACGCTGATGACCAGCTGAGTTCCTCTAGCACTATGCTGAAGATTCCAGCATCGGCAGTTCCTTGCATCTTCATTGCAAGATGCATTGATGTTGGCTCAGGTTTGTTTGGTGTAGTTTAGTTTAGTTTAGTTTAGATTAGGTTTGAGATACAGCATAGAGACCGGTCCTTCGGCCAACCACACCAGCCATCGATCACCCGTTCACACTAATTCTATGATACTCGTTTTCCTCATTCACTCCCCACACATTTGGGGCTATTCACAGAGAGCCAATTAACCTACAAACCCGCACGTCTTTGGGATGCGGGAGGAAACTGGAGCACCCGGAGGAAACCCACGCAGTCACGGGGAGAATGTCCACATGCTGGCAACAGCCAAGGTCAGGATGGAACGCCGGTCTCTTGCACTGTGAGGCAGCAGCACTACCCGCTGCACCGCTGTGTACCACCCTGGAGCACCTCCAGTCGAACAAGCACATCTTACTTCATGGATTGCTCAAGTCAATGATCTGGGTTCCAGGCCAATTCTGAGGAGGAACAGGGCTTAAAGTGGGGCCTGGTCTTCCGATAGTCATAGAGTGATACAGTGTGGAAACAGGCCCTTCAGCCCATCTTGCCAACATCAACCAACATGCCCCATCTATACTAGTCCCACCTGACTCTGCTTGGCCCATATCCCCCTAGAAACATAGAAACATAGAAAATAGGTGCAGGAGTAGGCCATTCGGCCCTTCAAGCCAGCACCGTCATTCAATATGATCATGGCTGATCATCCAAAATCAGTACCCCGTCCCTGCTTTCTCCCCATATCCCTTGATTCCATGAGTCATAAGAGCTACATCTAACTCTCTCTTGAAAACATCCAGTGAATTGGCCTCCACTGCCTTCTGTGGCAGAGAATTCCACAGATTCACAACTCTCTGGGTCAAAATGTTTTTCCTTATCTCAGTCCTAAATGGCCTACCTCTTATTCTTAAACTGTGATCCCTGGTTCTGGACTCCCCCAACATGGGGAACATTTTTCCTGCATCTAGCCTGTCCAATCCCCTAAGAATTTAATATGTTTCTATAAAGGTCCCCCCTCATCCTTCTAAACTCCAGTGAATACGAGCCCAGTCGACCCTTTATTTCATCATACGTCAGTCCCGGCATCCCGGGAATTAACCTGGTGAACCTACGCTGCACTCCCTCAATAAACCTGTCCTATCCATGTACTGGTGTAAATGTCTTTTAAACGTTGTGATACTGTGCAAGAATGTTTAACAGTTGCTGAAATTCTCCTTGTTCTCCCAAACAATATTTGTCTAGTGTTCGATTATGTCATTAAAGATTATTAACTTGTGGGAGCTTGCTTTGTACACATTAGCAATTAGAATTCCAGTAACACGTCTATTACTTCAGAAGATCGCATTGTGTGGGAGACAAGGTGGGGAGTTCAGAGACGGTTGAATCTTTATTGCTGACCAATTGTTTTGGGCCTAGTGTCAGGATGCATCACAGCCTGCTTTGGTAACATCTCTGCCCAAGACCGCAAGAAATTGCAGAGAGTTGTGGATGTGGCCCAGTCTGTCACACACAGACCGGACTCCCCACCATCGACTCCATCTACACTTCACGCTGCCTCGGGAAAGAAAGCAGCCGACACAATCAAAGACTTGTCCCACCCCGGTCATTCCTTCTTCTCCCTGCTCCCGTCCGGCTGAAGGTACAGAAGCTTGAAAGCGCGCTCCACCAGACTTAGGAACAGCTTCTTCCCCTCTGTTATCAGGCTTCTGAACGGCCCTTCCACAAGCTAGGGTACTGTCCGATTCACCTCTACCCCATTGCGGACATTGGACTTTGTCTGTGGAACTGGTGCGCTACAATGCTGAGAACTATATTCTGCACTCTGTATCTCCCCCTTTGCTCTACCTGTTGTACTTGAGTTTGACTTGAATGTATTTATGTACAGTATTATGTGCACCAAACTGTTTGGATGGCATGCAAAAACAAAGCTTTCGAGGTAGCTTGCTATATGCAGCAATAAGAAACCTAAACCTATTGTGAATGCTACTTCTGAAACACCCCACACCTTACCCCCCTCACCTCCACCCACGGCTCCTCCCCATCCCTACCCGTGACCCCCTGCCCCATCACCCCTCCCCCACCCTGGACCACTCCTCCATCCCCACCCTCACCCCCTCCCCCCATATCCCCATTGACATCTTGGAGGTCACCAATGGCCAGAAACCCACTGGAGTGGATTTAGTTTCCGGTTTAGGTTTACAATTGTCACACGTGCCAAGGGTAGTGGGTGCCTGGAACGAGCTGCCAGGGGTGGTGGTGGTCGGATACAATAGTGGTGTTTATAACCATATAACCGTATAACAATTACAGCACGGAAACAGGCCTTCTCGGCCCTTCCAGTCCGTGCCGAACATTTATTTTCCCCTAGTCCCATCTACCTGCACTCAGACCATACCCCTCCATTCCCTTCCCATCCATATACCTATCCACTTTACTTTTAAATGTTAAAATCGATCCTGCCTCCACCACTTCTGCAGGAAGATCATTCCACACAGCCACCACTCTCCGAGTAAAGAAGTTCCCCCTCATGTTACCCCTAAACTTCTGTCCCTTAATTCTCCTGTCATGCCCTCTTGTTTGAATCTTCCCTACCCTCAATGGGAAAAGCTTATCCACGTCAACTCTGTCTATCCCTTTCATAATTTTGAGGTAACCTCAATCAAGTCCCCCCTTAACCTTCTGCGCTCCAAAGAATAAAGACCTAACTTATTCAACCTTTCTCTGTAACTTAGTTGCTGGAACCCAGGCAACATTCTAGTAAATCTCCTCTGTACTCTCTCTATTTTGTTGACATCCTTCCTATAATTAGGCGACCAAAAGTGTACACCATACTCCAGAATTGGTCTTACCAATGCCTTGTACAATTTTAACATTACTTCCCTACTCCTATATTCAATGCTCTGATTTACAAAGGACAGCACACCAAAAGCTTTCTTTACCACCCTATCTACATGCGATTCCACCTTCAGGGAACTATGTACAGTTATTCCTGGATCCCTCTGTTCCACAGCATTCCTCAATTCCCTACCATTTACCATGTTTAAGAGACTTTTGGATGGGCACACGGATATGCAGGGAAATGGAGGGGTACGGATCCCGTGCGAGCAGATACCCGATGGTCTTCCTGCATCACGTGCAGGAAGGAACTGCAGATGCGGGTTTAAACCAAAGAATGGCACAGAAAGCTGGAGTAATTTTATCATTTAAAAATAAATTGGATAGGTATATGAACGGGAAAGGAATGGAGGGTTATGGTCTGAGTGCAGGTAGGTGGGACTAGGTGAGAGTAAGTGTTCGGCACGGACTGGAAGGGCTGATATGGCCTGTTTTCATGCTGTAATTGTTATATGGTTATATGGTTATATAACTCAGCGGGTCAGTTAGCATCTGTGGAGAACAGGAACAAGTGTAGTTTCGGGTCGAGACCGGTCTTCAGATTTGTGTCTTAACCCGAAATGTCATGTAGTCCTTCTCTCCAGAGATGCTGTCTAACCCGTTGAGTTACCCAGGCATCTCACGTCTCTCTTCCGTCTCGGCATCATGTTTGGCGCAGACATTGTGGGCCGAAGGGCCTTGTCCTGTGCTGTACTGTTCCATGTTCGATGTAAAAGCAAAGACCAAGGCCTGACCTCCTTTTCCCAGGGTATGGAGCCAAAATAATTCTTCCAGTCCTTCTATCTGTCTCAGAGGGCACATTAGCGAAATAGTTAAGAGTGTTAAAAAAAAAAACAATATTAAAAATCCTCTCCAAACAAATGAATTTCCTTGAACAGTTTGTCTGGAAATCACTCCCAGGAACTGGTCCCCCAAGCCCCATCATTTATCCGCTCACTACAGCCCTGGCTCGGTCGTTAGAGTTCAGTTATTCCCTCAAGGAACTTTCTTTAACTGTGTCCGAGCTTTAAGCCGGTAACGAGGTATCAAACACCCATCCATCCCCTTGTCCCGAAGATAGACACAAAATGCTGGAGTAACCCAGAGGGACAGGCAGCATCTCTGGAGAGAAGGAATGGGTAACGCTTCGGGTCGAGACCCTTCTTCGGTTGCTGACCAATTGTTTTGGGCCCAGGGTCAGGATGCATCACGGTTTGGTTTGGGAACAGCTCTGCCCAAGACAGCAAGAAGCTGTGGATGAGGCCCAGTCCGTCACACACAGACCAGACTCCCCACCATCGACTCCATCCACACTTCACGCTGCCTCGGGAAAGAAAGCAGCCGACACAATCAAAGACTTCTCCCACCCCGGTCACTCCTTCTTCTCCCCGCTCCCGTCCGACAGAAGGTACAGAAGCTTGAAAGCGTGCACCACCAGACTCAGGAACACCTTCTTCCCCTCTGTCATCAGAGTACTGAACGGTCCTTCCACAAGCTGGGGTACTGTCCGATTCACCTCGACCCCATTGCGGACAATGGACTTTGTCTGTGGAACTGGTGCGCTACAATGCTGAGAACTATAGTCTGCACTCTGTATCTTCCCCTTTGCTCTAGGTAAGTAAGTAAATTTATTGGCCAAGTATTCACATACAAGGAATTTGCCTTGGTGCTCCGCCCACAAGTTGTACTTTTGTACTTGAGATTGACGATTGCATGCTGTCTGTCCCGCTGAGTTACTCCAGCATTTTTGAGTCCAGCATCTTCAGTTTAAAGCATCATCTTTGGTGTAAACCAGCATCTGTAGTTTCTTCCTACACACACCCTTGTCTGCCCTGCTGTAACCTTGGGCCTACAAGCCGTCTGCATCAGTGAAGCCACATCAGTTCAGTAGTAGGGGTCCACCATCGATTTTCCAACACCCTTTGGTTCGCCCTGTTATCCGTTTTGCGGAGGTAACAGCCTTGGGGGGGGGGGAGCCGAGGTATCGGCCCGCCAGGTCGGCCTCGGAGGTCCGGTATCCAGAGGTTCCAGAGCCCCGGCCACAGAGGGCAACTTCAACCCGCTGATGAGGTCGAGATCGGCCGCCACACATTTTCAGGCGGAATTCATAGAAACATAGAAAAATAGGTGCAGGAGTAGGCCATTCAGCCCTTCGAGCCTGCACCGCCATTCAATATGATCATGGCTGATCATCCAACTCAGTATCCTGTACCTGCCTTCTCTCCATACCCCCTGATCCCTTTAGCCACAAGTGCCACATCTAACGCCCTCTTAAATATAGCCAATGAACTGGCATCAACTACCTTCTGTGGCAGAGAATTCCAGAGACTCACCACTCTCTGTGTAAAGAATGTTTTCCTCATCTCGGTCCTAAAGGACCTTATCTCCCCCTTATCCTTAGACTGTGACCCCTTGTTCTGGAAAATTCAAGGGGGGATTTCAGGTGCGCTCTCGGAATTTTGTCCGGATTGAAGGACGTGCCGGACCACCAGTTGCCGGAATATCGGTGGTGGGCCTGCACAAGCAAACGGGACGAATATTCACGGCAATCTCTTGGAATCCTTTCTGTTGACTTTGCCCTGACTGTTTCACAAGGTCATGGAGGTAGAGTGGCGCAGTGGATAGAGCCACTGCCTCCAGGTTCCACCCTGACCTGGGGTGCTGTCTGCGAGCAGTTTACAACATTGAACAGTACAAGCACAGACCCTTCGGCCCACAATGTCCGTGCTGAACACTATGCCAAGTTAAACTGATCTCCTCTGCCTGCTCGCAATCCATATCCCTTCCATTCCCTGCATATCCATGCGCCTATTTCAAAGTCTCCTGAACGTCATTATCGGACTGCCTCCACCACCAACCCCGGCAGCGCATTCCCTCTCTGTAACCCGGGTTCGACCCTGACCTCGGACGCTGTCCGTGCGGAGTTTGCACGTTCTCCCAGTGACCACATAGGTTTCCTCCGGGTGCTTCCGTTTTACTCCCACATCCCAAAAGACGCGGGGGGTTTTTTTTAGGTTAATCGGCCCTCAGTAAAATTGCCCCTTAGTTGCCCCTTAGTGGATAGTATATGGACGGGAAGGGAATGGAGGGGTATGGTCTGAGTGCAGGTAGATGGGACTAGGGTAAAATAAATGGTCAGCACGGACTGGAAGGCCCGAGAGGGCCTGTTTCCGTGCTGTAATTGTTATATGGTTATATGGTTATATGGTGTGCAGGGAGTGGATGAGAAAGTGGGATAACGTAGAACTGGTGTGAGCGGGTAACACTTTACCTACACGCCAGGGGCAAGTTACAGAGGCCAATTAATCTGCAATCTTCAAGGAGTACTATCTCCTACTTCCTGATGCCCTGATCTTTAAAGGAATGGAGTTTTACCCTGTGGTGCTAGGCGGTGGTTAGACTTAGCGCCCGTCATATCCTATACCATTGACGTTTCGCCACCTGCTGTAATGTGCTTTAATGTGCCCAATAAAAGCTACAATGCTTGGACTTTCAAAGCAAAGGAAAACAGCCTTGGCAGTAATCCTCTCAGAGCACAGTACACTCAGACTCATTTAGTCTAATTCGTTTAGAGACACAGTTCAGGGAAACAGGCCCTTCGGCCCACCGAGATCATCCGTTCACGCCAGTTCCACGCTATCCCACATTCTCGTCCGTTCCCCTGCACACTACAGGCCAATTAACCGACAAATTTGCTCTGGGGTAAATTTTCTTGATTACTGCTTAATAATTGGAAAAAAATTAATATTAAAATTCTGGAAGGGGACATTATCCCCTACAATTAAAATGCGGACAGTGGAAATGTTGGAGACGCTGCATTTGGAGAGAATCAGGTTGGTCCTAATGGACAAATATGAACTTTTTGAACAAATATGGTCTCCATTCACTGACTATATGAAGGGGTAGCATTGTAACTCAATAAATACCCGGTGGTAGGATTAGATGAAAATATCTATTCTGAGATTTGTATACACGTCTCTATAGATATTGTTATGTGAAATTGTTCCATTCATTGTTAAGATGTATACTTTTTTTTTAAGTATAATAATTATTTGCTTGTATTATTTTTTTATTTTTTTTTTTTAATTGTGTTTTTTAAAATATATATAATCATAATCGATATTATTTAATCACACTCCTCTTTGATTAAACACCTACTCTTTCATCTCTTTACTTTCTAAAAAAAAACAGAAGCTTATATAAATCATTCTGTAATATTTGTATAACTTTTGAAACAAGTTAAATGTGTATTTGGAAACTGTTATATCATTGGCAATATGCATTGCTTCTAGTAAAAATATTAAACAAAAAAAAATTTGCTCCGGGGTTCTTGGGTGTGGGAGGAAACCGGGGCACCCGGAGGACACCCACGCGGTCGCAGGGAGAACGTGCAAACTCCGCAGACAGAGACAGCGCCCCAGGTGAGGATGCAATACGGGGGTCTCTGTTGTGTTGTGAGGCAGAGGCTCTAACAGCCGCACATAGTTGATAGCATCCAGAATCACTCGTGGAACAGGCCCTTCGGCCCACATGTCTGTGCCCAGCATGATGCCAAGTTCAACTTAACTCCTCAGACTGTGGCTGAGGGGAGACCTGATGGAGTTTATAAAATGATCAGAGGCATAGATATGGTAGACAGTCAGAACCTTTATCCCCAGATAGGAAATGTCAAAGATTGTTGGGCATAGCTTTAAAATGAGAGCCCAAAATGTAAAAGGAAATATGCAGGGTTAGTATTTTACACAGAGGGTGGGTGGTGGGTGCCTGGAATGAGCTGCCAGGGGTGGTGGTGGAGGCTGAGACGAGGGGAGCTTTTAAGAGGCTTTTAGGGAGGCACACGGATATGCAGGGAATGGAGGTATACGGATCACGTGCAGGCAGAGGTGATATTTTGCCATCACATTGCGGGCCTGTTCCTGTGCCTGTTCCATGAACCTGTGACTCAATTACGCTATCTACAAATTTATAATTATGTACTGTATGCCCGTCTCTCTAAATTATTTATGGACATCAGTCAAAGGAGTCTGACCACTGACACTGTTTACACTACTTTGGCCTTTTTAAAAACAACTATCGCGCAGCTCCAGAGACAAGCGTTCCATCCTGCCCTCGGCTGCTGTTCGTGTGTGGAGGCTGCACGTTCTCCCCGTTACCGTGTGGGTTTTCTCCGGGTGCTCCAGTTTCCTCCCACGTCCCCCAATGTCGTGCGGGTTCGTACGTTAATTGGCCCTCTGTAAAATGGCCCGCAGGTGTTTAGACTGGAGTAGGCCGGAGGGCCAGTTTCCACATTTTTCTTTCTCTACAGGTAAACTAGGTGAAGTTCCTCCTTCCGAGTTCCTTTTTTCTTTCCCCACTGCCGCATGATGTTGCGGCAAATCCCACATTTCTACAATCTGTGAATTTCCCTTTCTCTACGCAATGTTGATATCAGATTGCTGTAACAGAAGTTCCTGTAATCCGCACTTCCTCCAGAGAATCCACGCCCTGTCCCCAACCCTGGACAATTGCCTCTCTTGTCCTATTTGGTGACTCGTCATGGTGTTAAGCATGACCCATCAGCTGAGAACAACAGACTCATGTTCAGGTAGGCACAACAAGCTGGAGGAACTCAGCAGGACTGGAGAGAAGAAATAGGTGGCGTTTCGGGTCGAGACCTTTCTTCAGCTTTATGCGTCTGTCTTCGGTTCAAACAGCTCCTTCCAACACATCGTTGTCTAGTAGACCCATGCACCATCATCAATGCTGAAACAAAGAACTGCAGACGCTGGTTAATGCACAAAAAGACACAAAGTGCTGGAGGAACTCAGCGGATCAGGCAGCTTCTGTGGAGAACAAGGACAGGTGAAGTTTCGGGTCGGGACCCTTCTCCTTCTCCAGACGGACTATGAGCATTTATATTCTGCATCGGTGGCTTGCAACCCGTGTGAAGTGGCACGGTGGCGCAGCGGGAGAGTTGCTGCCTCAGAACGCAATAGACCCCGGTTCATTCCTGACCACCGGTGCTTGTCTGTACGGAATTTGTACCTTCTTCCCGTGTCCTGCTTGGGTTTTCTCCGGGTGCTCCTGTTACCTCCCACACTCCGAAGACGTACACGTTTGTAGGTTAATTGGCTTGGTATAATTATAAATTGTCCCTAGTGTGTATAGGATAGTGTTAGTGTGCGGGGCAAGGACTCGATGGGCCAAAGGGCAGGTTTCCACACTGTATCTCCAAACTAAACTAAACTAATCAATGTGGAAACAAATAACTGCAGATGCTGGCTAATACGCAAAAGACCACAACGTGCTGGAGAAACTTTCTTCAGACTGTCATCATGGATATTCCCTGATAGCTTCCATGGGATGTTTACAACCCAACAGGATGAACATTTAATTCTCCCAACTGCAAGTCATACCCTCTACCCCCACCACCACCACCCCCACCACCGCACCCACACCCACCCCCACCCCACCACACCCACCCCCACCCCCACCGCACCCACCCCCACCACCACCCCACCCACACCCCCATCCCCACCCGGCCCCACCCCCAGTCCCACCCCCACCAACTTTTTGAAGTAAGTTGCATTAGAAAAAATCGCCATCAGGCCAACCCCCAATCAAAAATTTGCTGCTCTGTGTAAGGCGATAAATATACAAATGCCTGAGTTCCTGTTTGGAATGGACCTTGTCAAACAAATACATGATATTGATGATGAGGCAAAAACTATTGGTTTGATGAAGCCAAGCATAGCACAGCCACCTATTCGCAAACCTGGGTTTGTGTACCGAAGGTCGGATCCAGGTGCTGGACCGAGCAGGGGGAGGCCAGTGGGGCAACAAGGTTACCCACCAAGACAGAGCGGCTTCAACCCCAATATGAGCAGACAGCAGGCTTACAGGCCAACTGCAGAGATACAGGGAACTTTTGTTAAAGGTTCTGATGCACAACCTCCTATTGGAGGTAGATTACAATTGTTTTACAATGAATGGTGCTGTATTACATGTGATATGTTTATACTAAATATTGTGTCAGGTTCTACCATTGAGTTTATCTCTGGGATAGATCCACCTCAGCAGCACAAGCCAAATAAAATGTTGGTGTTTTCTGCTCCAGAGACTGAACAGGTTAATGATGAGATTAAGAATTTATGCCAAAAAGGAGTGATTGAAAAAGCCATTACTCATCCTCAAAAGTTTGTGTCTAATATATTCCCCAGACCTAAGAAAGATGGGGGTTGTAGAGTAATTCTGGACCTCACTCACTTAAATTGTTCAGTTCTCTATAGACACTTTAAAATGGACACCTTCGTTACTGCAAAACAGCTGGTCTCACAAGGTTGTTATATGGCAACTATTGATTTGCAAGATGCGTATTATTCAGTGCCAATTCATGCTCATTATCGCAGCTACTTGAAATTTAATTGGATGGGACCAGTGTGGCAATACAAAGCATTGCCTAATGGATTAAGTTCAGCACCTCGGCTATTTACTAAATTGTTAAAACCTGTGCTGGGGCTGTTAAGGCCCCGTAATCACATCGTCATGGCTTATTTAGATGATATCTTAATTATCAGCAACACTAAAGAGTCAGCTGAGGTGTCGGTTGCAGTAACCAAACATGTGTTTGAATCATTAGGATTTTTGGTCCATCCAACTAAGTCTAAATTACAGCCAACCCAAAATATTGAGTATTTGTGATTTTTTAGTGATTAAGTTGAAATAACAGTAACATTACCAACAGCCAAGGATGTGGATAATGCTGATGTCTGTACTTGCCTCACATAAAAACTTTATCCCTCCATCGGAGAAATCGCTAAGGTCATTGGGAAATTGGTAGCAGCTTTCCCTGCAGTACAGTTCGGTCCTTTGCATTATCAACATTTGCAAAGAGCAAGAGAACAAGCACTAACAGAGCATGCAGGCCATTTTGATCGGGTTATGCAATTACCAGCCACAGCTCTAGCAGAGTTGCAGTGGTGGATTGTTAATGTTAGTCAAGCTACCAATAACATTTTGGTGCAGGAACCTTCAATGATTTTACAGACTGATGTAAGTGCTCTCGGATGGGGGGCTACGGACATGAGTCTAGCTGTGGGGGTAGATGGAATGAACAAGAAGGTTTGATTCTACACACACAAGGGAATTATTGGGGGCATTTTATGGGTTAAAGGCATATTGCTCCACAATGAATAATTTACACGTTCAACTCCAGATTGATAACACCACGGCAGTGGCATATATTAATCATATGGGAGGAGTAAGATCAGTTTCATGTGATAACTTGGCTAACCTCATGTGGCATTGATGTATTTCAAGGAACATCTGGGTTTCAGCCATCTATCTACCAGGGGTAGGCAATGTGGTGGCAGACCATAGGTCATGAAAATGTAATGACAATATAGACTGGATGTTGAATTCTAAAGTTTTTCAAACAATTGTCACTCGATTTGGGTTGCCAGATATTGATCTGTTTGCATCCAGAGTGAATCACAAGTTGCCTAAATATGTTTCATGGGAGCCAGATCCAGGAGCAGTAGCTGTGGATGCATTTTCGTTACATTGGGAGCACTCATTCTTTTATGCTTTTCCTCCATTTTACTGATTACGAAATGTCTAACCAAAATAGAGCGTGACTCCGCCACAGGCGTTTTGGTGGTCCCAGATTGGCCAACACAACCATGGTTCCCATTGGTACTCAGAATGATGGTTCAGCCATTCATGATGATTCCCAGCTGCAGTAATTTGTTGGTGCATCCGGTTACAGAAGAAAGTCACCCATTACATGACCGTATCAATTTGTTGGTCTGCAGGTTCTGAACAGACCATTCCAAGGCCTTGGATTGTTGAACAGGATCATGGAGGTTATCACTACAGCCTGGAGGAATAGTACTGAAAAACAATATGTGGTTCACATAAAGGAATGGGAGATGTTCTGTGTACAATCAAATATATCTTACCATACTGCAAGCATAAGTGATGTGTTGGAGTTCCTTTATAAGTTGCATTTTGATGAGCACTTGAGTTATAGTGCTATTAACAGTGCTCGGAGTGCTTTGTCCTCTTATTTAGGGCAGTCCTCAGGACAACAGCCTATTGGGGCTGATCCGTTAGTATCCCGATTTATGAGAGGAATTTTAACCCTCCTAAACCCAGACATACAGAAATCTGGAATATCAGTATAGTTTTCACACTGCTTCGGCAATGGGCTCCAATTACGTCGTTGTCTATGCAGAGATTAACTCTGAAAGTGGTTATGCTTATGGCGCTGGTTTCAGCACAACGTGTACAAACATTACAATTGTTACGAATAGATTGTATGCATTTGTCTGTAGATGACATTACATTTTATGTCTATGATTTAATCAAACAAAGCAGGCCAGGTATGGCAGGAACCAAGGTGACATTTAAAGCATATCCTGTTGACCAAATGTTATGTGTAGTTAAACACTTAAGACGATATCTTGAGTTAACAAGGAGCCTCAGGGGTTCTGAGACAGGACTGCTCATTAGTCACAAAAAGCCATATAAAAGTGTCAGTACAAACTATTTCTAGATGGTTGAAACAGGTTCTCAATTATGCTGGAGTCGACACTCATGTGTTTAAATCTCACTCCACCAGGGCAGCTTCCACATCCGCGGCGAAGGCTCAGGACGTGCCACTAGACCAAATCCTCGCGGCCGCAGGATGGTCTAGAGAAGCAACTTTCTCACAGTTTTATGATAAACCTGTACAGACAGTGCCACGGTTTGGGCATGCTGTTTTGGGTTCCATTTAATTCATTTGCTTTGTTTGTATCATTGTTTGTAATTTCCTCCTGGGATGGAGAGGTTATTACTGATTTTTGTTATTATTGTTATTAAAAATAGTTATTGAATAATTTGAAGCAATGTTCAATATATTATTTGTTTACTACTGTGTCAACCGAAGCAGTTGTCGTATGGAGTGCATCTACGGCATGTAAACACAGAGCTTTGAAATCTTCACGTAGTCACTCACGTGACTCCGAAGAAAATAGTAAGATTAAACGAGAATTTACCAGTTCGAAGTTTGATCCTTATTTTATGAGGGGTTACGTTGAGGGATTACGTGCCCTCCGCTCCCACCCTCATAATCTAAGAGATCATCTGGTAGTTCTAGTCTTCTTAAAGCCTTACTATGTTACTTCGGCTATTTATTTCTGTGTTTTCACGCAGCTGCTTTGAAGTATGATGCGCATGCGCCTGGCGGGGCTTCTTCACGTAATCCCTCAATGTAACACCTCATAAAATGAGGATCAAACTTCGAACTGGTAAGTTCTCGTTTAATCTTACTATTGTATAACATTAGTACCTCGACCAATGTAAAGCACTTTGGCCAACGAGAGATGTTTTGTAAAAGTGACTAGACTTGACTTGACTGACTGGCAAAAAGCCGCTGCTGTACAGTGGAATTGTTTTTACTGACCGAAAACCCGATATTGATACAACACTGTGGCGATACCGATACACGTTCTTTTGGGGAGATTTTTGCTGTCTGCTTGATGCTGTGCGCCCAATACAAAATGGCGAGTGCGTGCTGGCGGGCCACAGTTTGAGTTGCTGACGGGCGATGATTTATCAACATTGCTGGAAGAATCGGATACTGCCAGTACAAAAAAAAAATCAATAACGTTTGGATTCTCTAAGTTGGAAAGTTTTGCAAAGCTGAAAAACGTAGATATGGTCGACATTTCAAGTGACAAAACATAATAAACCTGTGCCTGTTTCAATAATGAGGGGAAAAGTTTAAAAAAATCTAAATCTGCTATTCTTCAAATCACGCGCCTAGTAATTACCGGACGAATGATTTTGATTTTGATTTTGATTTTTTCGCCCCATTCTATAAATCAGATGATGCACAGGTCTATTTCGTGCTTCGGTGGAATTGTCTGCAAACAGTAACATTGGAATGGTCTAAAACACACTCGGCTGTGCTTCATGTGTTTAACCATTCCACAGTTACCTTGTGCACACAATTCCTACCGACGCACACAGGCCTGTGCATCATTTGTATACCGTGCATGTGGCGGCTATAGAATTCCCCGTCCACACCAGGGTTGCCAACTGCCCCGTATTAGCCGGGACATCCCGTATATCGGGCTAAATTGGTTTGTCCCATACGGGACAGCCCTTGTCCCGTATTTGACTGCTACTACTCGGGTCGAGGGGACTGTCGGGTTGGAGCGCCGCGTCCGGCCCCGCCTCACCCGTCCCGACGTAGTGCAGCCCATGGAGTGCAGCAGCAGCAGCAGCGCCTCGCCCGTGGCCCCGTCGGTCGGCAGCCCGGCCAGCTGTCCGACCTTCGGACCTTCGCTTAACGCCGTCACCACCACCGCCCCTCCTTCTCATGGTCGATCATCGGTTCACGAGTTGGATGGGGTGCCGGACTTTGGGCGCCCAGGCCAAAACTCCTCAGCTGGCCCGCCGGCTGGGCTTTGTGTGCAGTCCAGCACCTGGGCCAACTCATCATCCACCCAGCCACGGCCGAGTCGGTCAACAAATTGCCGGCTGGAATTTGTCCCGTATTTTGACCCTTTGTTCATTATTTGGGAATGAGAAAGTTGGCAACCCTACTGTCCACACTAATCCCATCTATCCATGGTGGATAGCTTTTGATACAGCTTTAAAGGACTTTAGGTTGCATCTAGAGTACTGCGTGCAGTTCTGGTCACCTCATTACAGGAAGGATGTGTAGGCTTTGGAGAGGGTGCAGAGGAGGTTCACTAGAATAATGCCTGGATTAGAAGGTTATCGGCTACATGGAGATGTTGAACAATCCAGGTTTGGATTGTTTTCTCAGGAGCGTCGGAGATTGCGGGGATACCTGATAGAAGTACATATAAGCACGAGTATACACAAGTATATAGAAACCTGACAGTCTTTCCAGGTGAGGCAGAGGTTCACCTGCACCTGTTCCAACCCCATCTACTGCATCCGCTGTTCCAGGTGTGGACTCCTATACATCGGCGAGACCAAGCGCAGGCTCGGCGATCGTTTCGCTGAACACCTCCACTCAGTCCGCCTAAACTTGCCAGATCTCCCAGTTGCTAAACACTTCAACTCCCCCTCCCATTCTCACACTGACCTTTCTGTCCTGGGCCTCCTCCGCTGTCAGAGTGAGGCCCAACGCAAATTGGAGCACCTCATATTTTGCTTGGGTAGTTTACACCCCATCGGAATGAATAATGACCTCTAACTTCAAGTAACCCTTGCTTTCCCTCTCTCTACATCCCTCCCCCACCCTAGTTTTCCGCCCAGTCTGACTGTCCCCTTGTTTAGATTTTTAACCTTGTTTGCTTTGTTGTCACCTTCCCCGAGCGAACAATGCTCACCTATTCTACATTTGCTTTGACCTTCGTCCCCTTTGATGTCTTGTTTTCACACCTTACCCTTCCTTATCTCTGTGTCTCTCCCTCTCCCCTGGCTCTCAGTCTGAAGAAGGGCCTCAATCGGAAACGCCGCCAATTCCTTCCCTCCAGAGATGCTGCCTGCCCCGTTGAGTTACTCCAGCATTTTGTGCCTATCGACAGAGCCAGGCCCTTTCGCCCACAATGTCCCCTCTGCACCCTCTCCACAGCCTCCACATCCCTGCAATGAAGCGACCAGAACTGCATGCAATACTGCAACTGCGGCCTGACCAAAGCCCTATAAATAGAGGTTCATCTTGCCATTAACTTTGTGACGAGTTTCCTCGAATGTGGATTTGTAATCCATGGGCAGAAGATCGAATGGCACCATGGTAGCTGAGGAAATTAAATTCAAGTATTGATATAAAAGGACAAATTGGATTATAAAGACAATAAAAACTATTGAATTGTAGTTAAAAACTCATCCAGCTAACTAACGTCATCCTGGGGTAGGAAGAGCCTTACATGAATGGTCCCATTGGTACGTGGTCCAGGCCCATAGTAAATGTGAACAAGGGCCCTAAATCTGGATCCCGCGTTGCCCACTTTTTAACCATCAGTCTCCGTCAACTAACCTTTGCTCCTGTACATCGGCGAGACCAAGCGCAGGCTCGGCGATCGTTTCGCTGAACACCTCCGCTCAGTCCGCTTGAACCTACCTGATCTCCCGGTGGCTCAGCACTTTAACTCCCCCTCCCATTCCCAATCTGTCCTTTCTGTCCTGGGTCTCCTCCATTGTCAGAGTGAGGCCCAGTGCAAATTGGAGGAACAGCACCTCATATTTCGCTTGGGTAGTTTACACCCCAGCGGCATGAACATTGACTTCTCTAACTTCAAATAGCCCTGGCTTTCCCTCTCTCTCCATCCCCTCCCCTTCACAGTTCTCCCACCAGCCTGACTGTCCTCAATGACATTTTTTCTCTGGTGCTTTGTGTTCCCTTCTCCCAGCTAACAATGATCTACCAGCTACATGTTCCTTGATCAGCATTCCCTTTACCCTGTTTTCACACCTTCACCTTCCTTATCTACGTATATCTCCCTCTCCCCCGACATCAGTCTGAAGAAGGGTCTCGACCCAAAACGTCGCCCATCCCTTCTCCCCAGAGATGCTGCCTGCCCCGCTGAGTTACTCCAGCATTTTGTGTCTGTCTTCATCTCACCTTTGCTCTTGACCTACTGTGTGACGGAAAGTGAACCAGGCCGGCACGGCGGTGCAGCAGTAGAGTTGCTGCCTCACAGCACCAGAGACCCAGGTTCCATCCTGACTACGGCTGCGGTCTGTGTGGAGTTTGCACGTTCTCCCCATGACCCGCGTGGGTTTTCTCCGGGTGCTCCAGTTTCCATCCACACTCCAAAGACGTGCATGTTTGCAGGTTCATTGGCTTGGTATAAATGTAAATTGTCCCTAGGACAGTGTTAGTGTGTGGGGATCGCTAGTCAGCATGGACTCGATGGGCCAAAGGGCCCGTTTCTGCGCTGTTTCTCTAAAGTATGAAGTTGCAAGTCGAAGGTACCCTAGCATATGGGATGTTTACACTGATGATACACACAAAATGCCGGAGTAACTCAGCAGGACAGGCGGCATCTCTGGAGAGAAGGAATGGGTGACCTTTCGGGTCGAGACCTGGTCGGGTAAATCGGGTCCGAAAAAGGGTCTCGACCCGAAAACGTCGCCCAGTCCTTCTCCCCAGAGATGCTGCCCTGTCCCGCTGAGTTACTCCAGCGTTTTTGTGTCTTATCTTCTAGCCTACGGAAGGGCCATATAACAGAGGTGGAAGAAGCTGTTCCTGAGACTGGCGTTACGTGCCTTCAAGCCTCTGTATCTCTCTGCCGGACCGGAGAGCGGGGAGAAGAAGGAATGATCAGGGTGGGACAAGTCTTTGATTGTGTCGGCTGCTTTCTTTCCCGAGGCAGCGTGAAGTGCAGTGGAGTCAAATGGTGGGGAGTACGTGCCTGGAATCTGTGTGCACAACATGCACTTTCAATATTGTTCAGTAATTACAAGAGGCTGAACTCTGTGGCATAATTGCGTGCAATATTGCAAAGTTAGATGATATAACCTTTGCTCCGTGCTGGAGGACAGCACCATTTAATGCTGATTCCTTGCCCTCCCTTGACTTATGTTAGGGAGTTTCCTTGAGTGATTTCACATGCTTGTTTCCTGGAGTAATGTTTAATTTCCTGCACGTCCGCGTCCCAAGACGGAATAGTGTCAATACAGTGTCATTAATTTGAGACCCGTCATCTGGAGCAATCACTTTTCTACCTCTGGTCTGCCAGTTTCATGCAACTCACCATTTAGTTTACAGTTCATTGCGCTCGCGTTGGGTTTAAATCAAGGGCCTTCAAGACCATCGATCGGGCCATTCGTCTTACCATTGGGGACCGACCAACCTGCAAACCTGCACGTCTTTTTTTGGGAGGCGGGGTGCCGGGAGGAAACCGGAGCACCCGGCGCAAACGCACGTGGTCGCAGGGAGAACGTGCGCAGACAGCAGCCGAGGTCAGGATCGAACCCTGGTCTCTGGCGCTGTGAGGTGGCGACTCTGCCCGATGCACCACTGTCCCCATCCAGGGAAGGACTCAGCTGTCGACCGGCTAACTTGGTTCCGCCAACACTCCACGCCGTCCAGGCATCTGTTTAGATTCCTCTTTGCCCCTCTTCAGACTGGTTGTGGTGGGGGTTTGTGAGTGGGGAGTGGAGGGGGAGAGAAAGTTGGAAGGGGGTGGGGGGACAGGACAATGCCTGGCAAGTGATAGCTGGGATGGAGCTGGAGCATCGGATGAGCGCAGACAGAACAAATATTGATTAAGGAGCAATGAAAAATGTGGCATGGTGGTGCAGGGTTAGAGTTGCTGCCTCACAGCGCCAGAGGCCCAGGTTCGATCCTGACCACGGGTGCTGTCTGTGTGGAGTGTGTGCGTTCTCCCTGTGACAGCGCGGGGTTTTCTCCGGGTGCTCCGGTTTTCCCTCCCACGCTCCAAGGACGTGCGGGTTTGTGGGTTAATTGGCTTCGGTAAAATTGTAAATTGTCCCCTAGTGTGTGTGTGTAGGATAGTGCTGGGGCAATCGCTGGTCGGCACGGAATCGCTGGGCCGAAGGGCCTGCTCCCACGCTGCATCTCAAAAAGTAATGTCATAGAAACATAGAAACATAGAAATTAGGTGCAGGAGTAGGCCATTCGGCCCTTCGAGCCTGCACCGCCATTCAATATGATCATGGCTGATCATCCAGCTCAGTATCCCGTACCTGCCTTCTCTCCATACCCTCTGATCCCCTTAGCCACAAGGGCCACATCTAACTCCCTCTTAAATATAGCCAATGAACTGGCCTCAACTACCCTCTGTGGCAGAGAGTTCCAGAGACCCGCCACTCTCTGTGTGAAAAAAGTCCTTCTCATCTCGGTCCTAAAGGATTTCCCCCCTTATCCTTAAGCTGTGACCCCTTGTCCTGGACGTCCCCAACATCGGGAACAATCTTCCTGCATCTAGCCTGTCCAACCCCTTAAATATTTTGTAAGTTTCTATAAGATCTCCTCTCAATCTCCTAAATTGCAGAGAGTATAAACCGAGTCTATGCAGTCTTTGTTCATAAGACAGTCCTGACATCCCAGGAATCAGTCTGGTGAACCTTCTCTGCACTCCCTCTATGGCAATAATGTCCTTCCTCAGATTTGGAGACCAGAACTGCACGCAATACTCCAGGTGTGGTCTCACCAGGACCCTATACAACTGAAGTAGAACCTCCCTGCTCCTGTACTCAAATCCTTTTGCCATGAAAAAGGGAATTCAATGGGCTACTGAGGTATTGCAGGGTGCAAAGGTCGCTACAACCCCCTCCGCACACCAGTCAGCTTGGATGTCCATCCACACTTGACCAATCTCGCCCTCCATCTCTGATATTCCTGAGTGCAACGTCTGAGCCACTGAAAACATGGACACTTACTTGCCACAGGTGATCGTATGTTTTGCAAAACTGCACAGCAGCATGACATGGCAAATTCTGGAGCCAGGAAAGATGACACATCAAATTAGCAAAATCAACTTAACATTGGTCCATATCGACCCGACTCAATCTCCTCCTCCAGATAACAGGTCCGAGCGGATACTCTTACCAATTACTGATTATTACACAGTATTTTTTATTTTAAATAGCGCTTATTAAGTTACATTATTTTGCGAGCCATTTACCGATGTTGTCTGGAAGGTTCGTAGCGTGTGGGGGAAAAGGAGGCAGGAGAATGGGGTTTGGAGGGAGAGGTAGATCAGCCATGATTGAATGGCAGAGTAGACTTGATGGGCCGAATGGCCTAATTCTGCTCCTATCACTGATGACCTCATGACCCTATTGAGAGTAGGTATTTGTGGTTTGTTGATTTGGGCTGTGAGGAAGTGGTTGGGATGGGATAGCAAATAGCTTCCTGGTTACGCAGTTCAGCTCCTGTCACATATGACTTATGACCTTGTGATAGGATTGAAGTCTTCTTCATCTCATGCTTTGTCAGAGCCTTAGGGAAGTAGGGCCTTCTTGAGCACAG
>OY740785.1:19612744-19638927 GCA_963514005.1 Raja brachyura
GTGTGTGTGTGTGTGTCAGTGTGTGTGTGTGTGTGTGTATCAGTGTGTGTGTGTGTCAGTGTGTGTGTGTGTGTGTGTCAGTGTGTGTGTGTGTGTGTGTGTGTGTGTGTGTGTGTGTGTGTGTGTGTGTGTGTGTGCGTGCCCGTGTGTGTGCGTGCGTGCGTGCGTGCATGCGTGGCGTGTGTGTGTGTGTGTGTGTGTGTGTGTGTGTGTGTGTGTGCGTGCCCGTGTGTGTGTGTGTGTGTGTGCGTGCGTGCGTGCGTGCATGCGTGGCGTGTGTGTGTATATAGATATAAACACTGAATTTTTCTTTCTCGTTTATTATATTGTGTAGAGTGTACTATGTTTACATGTACTGTTGTGCTGCCACCAGTAAGAATTTCTGTTCTATCTGGGACATACGACAATATAACACTCTCGATCCTTGACTTCATCTCTATCCCTCCATTCCCTACGTATCTGTGTGCCTCTCTAAACGCCTCTGAACCACCACTCTCATATCTGCCTCCCACACTCCCAAGACATACTAATGTTGAGCTTTTTGTCAGCAAGTCAAGTCACAAAAAATCTGCTCCTCCGCCACCTTGTAGTCACAGCCACTACTCCGAGCATGTCGGAATAGGAATGATTGGGGGTTTTAAATACATTCAGGTGAGGGGCAGCATGGTGGCGCAGCGGTAGAGTTGCTGCCTCACAGCGCCAGAGACCCGGGTTCGAACCTGACTACGGGTGCTGTCTGTGAGGAGTTTGTACGTTCTCCCCGTGACCCACATGGGTTTTCTCCGGGTGCTCCGGTTTCCTCCCACACTCCCAGGACGCACAGGGTTGCGGGTTAATTGACTTCTGTAAATTGTCCCTGCTGGGTAGGATAGAACTAGTTTACAGGGTGATTACTGGGTGGCACGGAAGCCCTGTTTCCACGTGGTATCTCTCTCAACGTGAGCTTTTAGAACATAGAACATTACAGCAGGGGATCAGACCCTTCAGCCCACATTGTCTGTGCTAAACACAATGCTAATTTAAACTACTCTCCTCTGCATATAAGAAGCCTGTTTAACCACAATGTGTTGCTATGACTCTGTGACGGATGGATCAACTGTGGCCGATCATTTATCAACACTGAGATTGATGGACCAACTGTAATTTGTTAGCCGTCAAATGAATCAGCAAGAGTTGTGGATGTGGCCCAGTCCGTCACACACAGACCAGACTCCCCACCATCCCCTCCATCTACACTTCACGCTGCCTCGGGAAAGAAAGCAGCCGACACAATCAAAGACTTGTCCCACCCCGGTCATTCCTTCTTCTCCCCGCTCCCGTCCGGCAGAAGGTACAGAAGCTTGAAAGCGCGCACCACCAGACTCAGGAACAGCATCTTCCCCTCTGTTATCAGGCTTCTGAACGGCCCTTCCACAAGCTAGGCCTCTGTCCGATTCACCTTTACCCCATTGCGGACATTGGACTTTGCCTGTGGAACTGGTGCGCTACAATGCTGAGAACTATACTCTGCACTCTGTATCTTCCCCTTTGCTCTACCTGTTGTACTTGAGTTTGACTTGATTGTATCTAAGTATGGCATTATCTGATCTGTCTGGACAGCGTGTAGAACAAAGCTTTTCCCTGTATTCAGTGTACACTATTATTTCACAGTACCTCGGTACACGTGACAATAATAGACCAACATTTAAACACTGGGATTGATGGAGCAGGTGAAAGGTGTCGGAAGGAACCGCAGATGCTGGTTTACACCAAAGATAGACACAAAATGCTGGAGTAACTCAGCGGGAAGCTAGCGGTGTGAATATTGACTTCACTAACTCCAACTAACCCTTGCTTTCCCCCTCTCTCCATCCCCACCCCCATCCTAATTCTCCAACCAGTCTGACTGCCCTCCTGATTGCATTTTACCTTTGTACACTTCGTTGTCAGCTTCCCCTAGCTAACAATGATTTATTCTGCATTTTCCTTCAGCTCGGTCCCCTTTGTTCTCTCATTTTCACACCTTACCCTTCCATATCTCTGTGTCTCCCTCTGCCCTGACTCTCAGCCTGAAGGAGGGTCTGGACCAGAAACATCGCCCATCGCTGCTCTCCAGAGATGCTGCCGTTCCTGCTGAGTCACTCCAGCATTCAGTCTGTGTGTGTCACTGGGATTGACGTGCCCAGTGTAACTGGGTCGATCTCCAACACTGAGATTGATGGACCGGCCGTAACTGGCCGTTTAGACCAGCGTAGAATTAATTGCACTTTGTGGGAATAGAAAGGAGGCAGACGGAGGAATATTGTAACCATGGGGACCAATTGTTGTCTGAGCAACAACTCGGTCTGGAAGCACAGTGCCCTTCAGGCGCAAGCACAAAAAGGACGTTTCATCGTTTTTCCCGGGCCCTTCACTGCTCCCGTCCCTGCCTCTACTTGCGAAGTGCGTTGCTTGGTGCCTCAACTTCCATCTGAGGTCTTACTGGGGCAGAGACTGGCTTCCAAGGGGAGAGAGAGAGAGCCGTTACCTGCTCCCCTACTCCATCCATAGCAGTAACTCATCACCAGTCTCAGCCAACACCAAGGCTCTGTGGGGAAGGGCCACAGTCTCGGGACCTTCCGCTGATGGCGATTGTGAGCGGGGGGGTAACGTTTCCTCCAAATAAGGGATTTCACCCCAAGGGGCAACAAGGGGTGGGGAGTAAAATTGTGAAAACACTACGTCACGTCTAGCCTGAATGTCTGGCCTCCGAGAATGTCGGAAGAATTTTTGCACAGTTTCTGTTATTGTGTATATTTTTTAACCTTGAACAAAGTATATTTTTAGTTTAGAGATACTGCAGGAAACAGGCCCTTCGGCCCACCTTGTCCTCGCCGACCCCACCTTGTCCTCGCCGACCAGCGATCCCCACATATTAACACTACCCCACACACATTAGGGACAATTTACCCTTACGCCAAGCCAATTCACCTATCTGTACATCTTTGGAGTGTGGGAGGAAACCGAATTTCTCGGAGAAAACCCACGCAGGTCATGGGGGGGGGGGGGGGGGGGGGGGGGAGAGCGTACAAACTCCGTCCAGACAGCACCCGTAGTCGGGATCGAACCCGGGTCTCCGGCGCTGCATTCGCTGTAAGGCAGCAACTCTACCGCTGCGCCTCCGTGACCGCCCTTATATTGAATTATTTTTTTAAATAATGACAAGTCTGCGGTTCAGGGCACAAGTCAGATGCTGGTGTGGGCCCTTGCACCAGGAACAAGGGAAGCATTGTGCGGGACTTCATTGGAAATGCTTAAGAAGGGAGTCCTTCTGTGTGACTTCAAAAAAAAGAATCCTTTGAAGGGATTTGTGTAACAATAGTTCTGACAATACTTGAATATATGACACAGAGACATGTATCATAAAACATGCACCTAGAGAAACAAGCACATGCATGCATAAAAGTCTACATGTCAAGCTGTTTTAGTTTAGTTTAGGTTTAGTTTGGAGATACACGCAGAAACAGGCCCTGCGGCCAACGGGGTCCGCACTGACCAGCGATCACCCGGATATTAGTTCTATCTGACACACAAAGGACAATTTACAGCAGCCATTTAACCTCCAAACCCCTTTTTAGCTTTAAAGTTGATGATATCATGTTTAGATTTTAGACGTTAGACTTGACATACAGCCCGCATACAGGCCCTTCGGCCCACTGGGTCCGCGCTGACCAACAATCACCCGTTCACACTAGTTCTATCCTACACACACACTGTAGCAATGTTACAAAATTTTGAGATTTTAAAAATCAAGTCTGCAATTTATCCCATCAGATAAAGCATAAAAAGAAGTTTAATTTGACACCTACTTCACTTTCATATCTTCAGTATTAAGAAAGTTATGGCCATTTTCATACTCGGAAATTAGCATCTTGTTCCCCATTGCCTTTCAATTGACTTAACTCAAAAGCTGTGATCTGGATCAGTTAAAAGCCCATAACTTTCTTAAAAATTAATAGAACTCAATGAAATTTTCACTTATTATAGATTGAAGCATTCTGAAACAAATATGAAACAATCTTACTTGGATGACCTGAAATTAAAGCATATAATTAGTTAGTTATCTAATTGTAGCTAATTACAAAATTCAATGAGTAGATCTAAACATCTATCCATTTCTTAAGAAAAGATAAACTTTTTTTTAATTGCCTAAGTGTCCAAATAACATTCACACAATAATCCACAATATAACATAATTTTTAAATCTCATTTTCATGAATTTCTGGACCAAATAGAAGGAATTTAGTGTTTGATTCCTGTAAATTAATGGCCATTTAAATGAACTAGCGAGTGGGTTTTAGTGGAATGCGGTGGATTGGAACGTTGCGGTTAGCGGTGAAGTCGGGAGGAAAAATACTGTCTGTTCATAGATTTTTTTGGACCCCATTTCGCAACATGAAAATATTATATAAAAGCCTCCTTTTAATATAAAAATAAACTATTTACCTTTTTTTCTCCCCTACGCAAAATCCTTCCGGTTGTCAGTTCTCACGGCTTTTGAAGGTGATTTTTAAATTACTCTAGTTAACAAATAATTTAGAGTAATTTAAAAATACCTTAATTCATGAAATGTTGCAGCGATTTTTCTTCCGCAACGAAATCGCCCGACATTCATTGATTTTTCCTGCCTGTGGAAAAACGGCACTTTAAGCCCGCCCCCCTCTGAAAGGCGCCAAAGTCGCGCACACGGGGAGCGGCAGAACTGCAGCGCTGCTCAAGGTAAGTTTTGTAACATACCTGCACACTGGGGCCAATTGGCACAAGTCAATTCACCCACAGACCTGCACTTCTTTGGAGTGTGGGAGGAGACCAGAGCACCTGGGGAAAACCCACACCATCTCATGCAGAACTTATAAACTGTGTACAGATAGCCACTGTAGTCAGGTTCGAACCCGGGTCTCTGGCGCTGTAAGGCAGCAACTCTACCCCTGCGCCCACTGCGTTGCCCTGTGAATAACTAAATAACCATGTTATTCATTAAAACATGGAGAGATAGGCAAAAACATGAACACATATGTACTGAACCTGGTTTAGATTTAGTTCTGTACAGTGAAAGGCTTTGTTCTGCATGCTATCCAAGCAGATCAGATATACCATGCATAGATACCATCAGATCAAACTCAAGTACAATAGGCAGAGCAAAGGGGAAGATACAGAAGATAGTTCTCAGCATTGTAACGCATCCAGAGTCCAATGTCCGCAATGTGCGCATATTTTATTTTGCAATATTTATTATTCATCCTGAATTTCCCTGGAGATGATTCATGGATAGGAAAGCATTGGTGGGACAGGGGCCAAGTAGCAGGCAGGTGAGATTAGAGTAGATAGGGCATTGTGGTTGACATGGGCGAGTTGGGCCAATGGGATTGTTTCCATGCTGGATGATTCCATGACTCTGGGCTCTGTAGAGTCATAGAGTGATACAGTGTGGAAACAGGCCCTTCAGCCCAACTCGCCCGCACCAGCTACACTAGTCCCACCTGCCCGCGTTTGGTCCATATTCCTCCAAACCTGTCCTATCCATGTACCTGTCTAACTGTTTCTTAAACATTAGGATAGTCCCAGCCTCAACTACCTCCTCTGGCAGCTCGTTCCATACACCCTTACAAAGTTACCCCTCAGATTCCTAGTAAATCTTTTCCCCTTCCCTCGATTCACATACTCCGGGCAAGGGACTCCGTTCATCTTCCCGATCTATTCCTCTCATGATTTTGTACACCTCTGTAAGATCACCCCCTCATCCTCCTGCACTCCAAGGAATAGGGTCCCAGCCTGCTCAACCTCTCCGTATAGCTCACACCCTCGAGTGCTGGCAACATACTCATTAATGGTCCATAGAAACATAGAAAATAGGTGCAGGAGGAGGCCATTCGGCCCTTCGAGCCAGCACCACCATTCATTGCGATCATGGCTGATCGTCCCCTATCAATAAACCGTGCCTGCCTTCTCCCCATATCCCTTGATTCCACGAGCTCTATCTAACTCTCTCTTAATTCCATCCAGTGACTTGGCCTCCACTGCCCTCTGTGGCAGGGAATTCCACAAATTCACAACTCTCTGGGTGAAAAAGTTTTTTCTCACCTCAGCTTGAAATGGCCTCCCCTTTATTCTAAGACTGTGGCCCCTGGTTCTGGGCTCGCCCAACATTGGGAACATTTTTGGATGCATCTAGCTTGTCCAGTCCTTTTATCATTTTGTATGTACCCTTTGGGTCCCTGTACCCTCTCCAGCTTGACGACATATCTTGGTCAGCATGGACGAGTTGGGGCGAAGGGCCTGTTTGCGTGCGGTGTGGCTCCATGACAAAAGTGGTGAGGAGTTGTCACCTCGAGCCGCTGAGTTCCACGTGGTGAAGGTGTTGCCGTGGACCTGTCGGGAATTTCCAGTCGGGATGATGTGGGGAGTGGAGATCGACCGGGAGCTGGTTGTGCTCCCTTACACCCAGTGCCCTTGGCCTATTAGTGCTAGAGCTCGTGGCACGAGAGGTGACGCGGGAGGCATCCGTCTCAGTAACTGATGTCTATAAAAACACATCAGCCATGCCCATCTCCAAATATAAACACACATATACACGTGCAGATAAACTTTCCCACGCAGAAATATACAGAGATAACACATTGAAGAAACAGGCCTGGTGGACAAAAGGCAGACACAGTGCTGTGGTCCACAGAGATATGTGCACAAAGGAACACAGTTATTGCATCGTATCACACTCAGATACAACAGATAAAGATTTCTCATGGATACAGCTGAATGCTAACTGCATGGACCTGGGTGTGGGCCAAACGCGGGCAAGTGGGACCAGCGTAGATGGGGCATCTTGGTCAGAGTGGACAAGTTGTGCAGAAGGGCCCGTTTCCATGCGGTGTGACTCGAGCACTCGTTCACTCTCAGTCCACGATCCCACAACAGGAAGATAATTGGATAAGAGTATTCACACATTCACACACAATCAAACCCCTCCTTCTTCTTCTTCTTGCGTGTGGCGTGCACAGCCTAAAGTTGTTGGACAACTTGTTCTATTTGATCTTCCGTTTGTGCACGTCGAGTTGATTGCATTAGTTGAAACAGGGCGGACCACGTGAAGGTTGCAATCTCCCACCCCAATCAAACCCCCTGACGCAGTATGTGAGTCCTTACAACTCACCACTCGACCTTCCAATATCTTAATATTGATTTCTCTAACTTCGAGTAACCCTGGCACTCTCTCTTTCTCCATCCCTCCCCCACCCAGGTCACACCAGCTTCTCTTTTTAACCCTACAAACAGCTAACAATGGCCTGTTTCCTTTATCATAAGATAAAGATGTCTGAAGAAGGGTTTCGGCCCGAAACGTCGCCTATTCCCTTCGCTCCATAGATGCTGCCTCACCCGCTGAGTTTCTCCAGCACTTTTGTCTACCTACCTTTATCATCATTACTTTTTTGCATATCTTTAATTCATTGTTCTTTATCTCTCTACATCACCGTCTATATCTCTCGTTTCCCTTTGCCATGGCTTTCAGTCTTAAGAAGGGTCTTCCATTCCTTCTCTCTAGAGATGCTGCCTGTCCCGCTGAGTTACTCCAGGTTTTTGTGTCCATCTTCCAATATTTAATTATGTTGCAATATTAACCTACTGCATATTAAATGCATCAACTGCATCTATTCAATACCGTGGGGGACATGCTTTGGGATGAATGCAATGATAGACTGGGTCCTGGGCTCAGAGTGAGTTAATATTACGCGTTGAGATAGCCATCGTAGACTCCTGTCCCCGTTTAAATAAGAAGATAGACACCAAAAGCTGAAGCAACTCAGCGGGTCAGACAGCATCTTTGGAGAAAAGGAATGGGAGATATTTCAGGTTGGGACCCTTCTTCAGACTAAAGGTTCGGAGATACAGCACGGAAACAGGCCCTTCGGCCCACCAGATCTACATCGACCAGCGATCCCCACACATTAACACTATCCAGTCTGAAGAAGGGTTTCGGCCGGAAACGTTGCCTATTTCCTTCGCTCCATAGATGCTGCTGCACCCGCTGAGTTTCTCCAGCACTTTTGTCTACCTTCGATTTTCCAGCATCTGCAGTTCCTTCTTTAACACTATCCTACACCCACTAGGGACAATTTACATTCACCAAGTCAATTAACCTACAAACCTGTACGTCGTCGGAGTGTGGGAGGAAACCGAAGATCTCGGAGAAAACCCACTCAGATCGTGCAAACTCCATGCAGGCAGCACCCGTAGTCAGGATCGAACCCGGGTCTCCGGCTCTGCACTCGCTGTAAGGCAGCAACTTCACAACTCTCATATAGTTATGGGAGGCGTAGATAGGGTAGGGAGTCGGAACCTTTTTCCCCAGGATGGCAAAACCAACTACTAGGGGGAATAGGTTTAAGATGAGAGGAGCAAAGGAGATGTGCGGGGCATGTTTGTTTGTGGTGGGTGCCTGGAACACGTGGCCAGGGGGTGGTGGTGGAGGCAGATACAATCGTGGCGTTGAAGAGGGTTTTAGATAGGCACGTGGATATGCAGGGAATTGGGGGGGATATGGATGGTGTGCAGGCTGCGGGGATCAGTTTAACGTGGCATCATGTTCGGCACAGACATCCTATGCTGTACTGTTCTACGTTCGAATCAACTTGTTGATGCCAACTCTTGACAGCCAAGTGGAGGAAGGAAC
The DNA here is from genome assembly GCA_963514005.1 of Raja brachyura. Next base: position 19,621,428 of record OY740785.1, read on the forward strand.
TGCAGATGCTGGTTTACACCGAAGATAAGCACAAAATGCTGGAGTAACTCAGCGGGACAGGCAGCATCTCTGGAGAATGAGCCTGTGAAGCAGGGTCTCGACCCCAGAAACGTCGCCCATCTTTTACGCCAGAGGTGCTGCCTGACCCGCTGAGTTACTCCAGCGCTTGGTGTCTGTCTTGACAGCCACGGCCTCTTTGAGCGATCCGTAACGCCCCTGTCCCACTTAGGAAACCTGAACGGAAACGTCTGGAGACTTTGCGCCCCACCCAAGGTTTCTGTGCGGTTCCCGGAGGTTCCCGGAGGTTTTTGTCAGTCTCCCTAATGGTCGAAAGTGGTTTCTGTTTTTAAAACCGGTAATTTTTTAGTCGAAGCCGGTTGCGATGCTAGTTGAAGGTGGTTGCCGGAGGACAAAAACCTCCGGGAACCGCACGGAAACCTTGGGTGGGGCGCAAAGTCTCCAGAGGTTTCCGTTCAGGTTTCCTAAGTGGGACAGAGGAGATTTACTAGAATGTTGCCTGGGTTCCAGCAACTAAGTTACAGAGAAAGGTTGAACAAGTTAGGTATTTATTCCTTGGAGCGCAGAAGGTTAAGGGGGGACTTGATTGAGGTCTTTAAAATGATGAAAGGGATAGACAGAGTTGACGTGGATAAGCTTTTCCCATGGAGGGTAGGGAAGATTCAAACAAGAGGGCATGACATGAGAATTAAGGGACAGAAGTTTAGGGGTAACATGAGGGGGAACTTCTTTACTCAGAGAGTGATGGCTGTGTGGAATGATCTTCCAGCAGAAGTGGTGGAGGCAGGATGGATTTTAACATTTAAAAAGTAAAGTGGATAGGTATATGGACGGGAAGGGAATGGAGGGGTATGGTCTGAGTGCAAGTAGATGGGACTAGGGGAAAATAAATGGTCGGCACGGACTGGAAGGGCCGAGAGGGCCTGTTTCCGTGCTGTAATTGTTATATGGTTATATGGTTATATGTTATATGGTTATATGGTTAATACTGTAAAGCATGATCCAAGCTCTAATGTAGGTGCAATATTTAGGTGTTGGTGTTTTGTTCATGTGTACCGAGGTACAGTGATAAATGTTTTGTCTAGCATGCCATCCCGACAGACGAGGTACCCCATACTCAGTAAATATCCAGCTCAAACTCAAGTACCAAGAATATTCAGGGAATGGAGGGATATGGATTGTGTGCAGGCAGATAGGAGTTGGTCATTCGGCACGGACACTGCGGGCCGAAGGGCCTGTCCCTATGCTGTACTGTCCTGTGCTCTCATGAACTTGCTGATCCCACCTCTCGACTGGCGCGGTCTCCTTGAAGAATTGTGGTTGGCTGTAAAGCTGTCAGCCCCTGTGACAAGTAGCTATCGGCTTTCCTGCACTTGATGACTTGCCCAGCCCACTGCCATCCAGCCAGCCTAGTCACGTTCCGACATCGAGAGCGACACTACCACTCGGCATTGCTCTCAGTGGTGAAGCTTCAGATGCCCCTGACCAACGACACAACGTGAGTTCCTGTTTCTCTTTCATTCATTTTCACCTTGTGTACTTTTCTACCTTTCGATGGGTAATTGACCAGCCCTACTAACATCAAGCCTGCCAGCGTTGCACTTTTGCAGTCAGCCGCTGATTTAATACAGTCATTTATTTTTTCTGTCTATATTTTCCAGTTCTAATTGAAAGGGAGAGGTGGACGTGTGTTACAGCATGTACTGTGCAACTGCAGTTAAAAGGGCAATGCCGGTTGGCTGGGCTAGTGCACACAGCAGACACTCTGCCATCACTCCAGACTCACGACATACTTGGACTTAAACTAAACTAAACTAGACTAGACTAAACTGAACTAGACTAGACTAAACTAGACTATAAACTAAACTGAACTAGACTAGACTAGACTAAACTAAACTAAACTAAACTAGACTAGACTAGACTAAACTAAACTGAACTAGACTAGACTAAATAGACTAAACTAAACTAGACTAAACTAGACTAGACTAGACTAGACTAAACTAAACTGAACTAGACTAGACAACTAGACTAAACTAGACTAGGCTAGACTAGACTAGACTAGACTAAACTAAACTGAACTAGACTAGACAACTAGACTAAACTAGACTAGGCTAGACTAGACTAGACTAGACTAAACTAAACTGAACTAGACTAGACTACGCTAGACTAGACTAAACTAGACTTGACTAGACTAGACTAGACTAAACTAGACTAAACTAGACTAAACTAGACTAGACTAGACTAGACTAAACAAAACTAAACTAGACTAAAATAGATTAAACTAGACTAAACTAAACTAGACTAAACTAGACTAGACTAGACTAAACTAGACTAAACTAAACTAGACTAAACTAGACTAGACTAAACTAGACTAAACTAAACTAAACTAGACTAGACTAAACTAAACTAGATTAGACTAGACTAGACTAGACTAGACTAAACTAGACTAAACTAAACTAAACTAAACTAGACTAGACTAGACTAAACTAAACTAAACTAGACTAGACTAGACTAGACTACGCTAGACTAGACTAGACTAGACTATGCTAGACTAGACTAAACTAAACTAAACTAGACTAGACTAGACTAGACTAAACTAAACTAAACTAGACTAGACTAGACTAAACTAGACTAGACTAGACTAGACTACACTAGACTAAACTAGACTAGACTAAACTAAACTAGATTAGACTAAACTAGACTAAACTGAACTAAACTAAACTAAACTAAACTAAACTAAACTAGACTAGACTAGACTAGACTAGACTAGACTAGACTAGACTAGACTAAACTAAACTAAACTAGACTAGACTAGACTAAATTAGACTAGACTAGACTAAACTAGACTAAACTAAACTAGACTAAACTGAACTAGACTAGACTATAAACTAAACTAAACTAAACTAGACTAGACTAGACTAAACTAAACTAGACTAAACTGAACTAGGCTAAACTAGACTAGTTCACGTTTAGACTAGACTAGACTGGACTAGACTAGACTAGACTAAACTAAACTAGACTAGACTAGACTAAACTAGACTAAACTAAACTAGACTAAACTGAACTAGACTAGACTAGACTAAACTAAACTAAACTAAACTAGACTAGACTAGACTAAACTAAACTAGACTAAACTGAACTAGACTAAACTAGACTAGTTCACGTTTAGACTAGACTAGACTGGACTAGACTAAATTAGACTAGACTAGACTAAACTAGACTAAACTAAACTAGACTAAACTGAACTAGACTAGACTAGACTAAACTAAACTAAACTAAACTAGACTAGACTAGACTAAACTAAACTAGACTAAACTGAACTAGACTAAACTAGACTAGTTCACGTTTAGACTAGACTAGACTGGACTAGACTAGACTAGACTAAACTAAACTAGACTAGACTAGACTAAACTAGACTAAACTAAACTAGACTAAACTGAACTAGACTAGACTAGACTAAACTAAACTAAACTAAACTAGACTAGACTAGACTAAACTAAACTAGACTAAACTGAACTAGACTAAACTAGACTAGTTCACGTTTAGACTAGACTAGACTGGACTAGACTAGACTAGACTAAACTAAACTAGACTAGACTAGACTAAACTAGACTAAACTAAACTAGACTAAACTGAACTAGACTAGACTAGACTAAACTAAACTAAACTAAACTAGACTAGACTAGACTAAACTAAACTAGACTAAACTGAACTAGACTAAACTAGACTAGTTCACGTTTAGACTAGACTAGACTGGACTAGACTAAATTAGACTAGACTAGACTAAACTAGACTAAACTAAACTAGACTAAACTGAACTAGACTAGACTAGACTAAACTAAACTAAACTAAACTAGACTAGACTAGACTAAACTAAACTAGACTAAACTGAACTAGACTAAACTAGACTAGTTCAGGTTTAGACTAGACTAGACTAGACTGGACTAGACTAGACTAGACTAGACTAAACTAATAACAAAAGTGAGGACACTGGGTCTAGACGTTTAGGCCAGAACAATCTGGAGGGACAGGCTACAGCTACAGCCTGTTGTTTTTCTGATTCTCATCCCAGGTAGGGTGTGGAGGCTTTAGGGCAAGAGGGAGAGATGTGGGTGGGGAGGCATCTTTGCACAGAGGGTGGTGGGTGCCTGGAAGATGCTACCAGCTGGCCACTGCGACACCAGGAGCTGGTGGAATGTAACAATGGGATCAATGGGATCAATAGGACCAGGGGGCTGATGTACCAAAGGAATTAACGTGCCATTAAGATTAACAGAAACTAGGAGCTGATTGAGTTTGGTTTAGTTTAGTGTAGCCCACCGAGTCCGCGCCGACCAGCGATCCCCGCACATTAACACTATCCTACACACACTAGGGACAATTTACACTTGTACCAGCCAATTAATCTACAAACCTGTACGTCTTCGGAGTGTGAGAGGAAACCGAAGATCTCGGAGAAAACCCACACAGGTTACGGGGAGAACGTACAAACTCCGTACAGGCAGCACCCGTAGTCAGGATCGAACCCGGGTCCCCGGCGCTGTGAGGCAGCAACTCTACCGCTGCGCCACCGTGTCGCACGTATGCCCCAATAGGAATCGACGTACCTTTACGATCAATGGAAGCCTGCGGCTGATAAACCAATAGGAATTGACATAAGAGTAAGATTAATAGAAACAAGCTGATGTACCAATAGGAATTAATGTACCATTAAAGTTAATAGACACAAGGAGCGGATGCACCAATAGAGTTTGACATAACAGTAAGATCAATAGGGGACCAAGGGGCTGATCTACCAATAGGAATTGACCTGCCAATAAGATCATGAAAACTAAAAAACAGATGTACCAATTGGATTTGATGTCCCAATTAGACCAATAAAACCAAGAAATAGATGTACCAATAAGATTTTACGTATAAAATAAGTCAATAAAACCAAGAAACACGATATACCTTGAGTAGCAGGGTACCTTAAGAAACAGTTAGACAGGTACATGGATAGGACAGGTTTGGAGGGATAGAGATCAAACACGGGCAGGTGGGACTAGTGTAGCTGGGACACTGTTTTGTTCAGTGTGGGCTAGTTGGGCCGAAGGGCCTGTTGCCACACTGTATCACTCTCTGACTCTAGGATTTATCTATCGATCCTATTGGCCCATCAGAGTGATAGGACCAGTAGGGCTTTGTACCAGTAGGGGTTGGTGAACCAATGGGACGAAGGGCTTGATTGATCCCATGGCGAGGGGAATGGTGCGATGAGCTGAAGGAACATGGACGCACAGTGTTGAACTCTTCAACCTCCCGGTGGTCAAGTGAGGGTTGGTTGCCGGAGTCAACAGGTGTTCAGCTTCAAGAGAGGTCTGACTCTTGACTGCATGAAATCTTATTGCACGAAACATGTTCCCGGTGTTGGGGGAGTCCAGAACCAGGGGCCACAGTTTAAGAATAAGGAGTAAGCCATTTAGAACGGAGACGAGGAAACACTTTTTCTCACAGAGAGTGGTGAGTCTGTGGAATTCTCTGCCTCAGAGGGCAGTGGAGACAGGTTCTCCGGATGCTTTCAAGAGAGAGCTAGATAGGGCTCTTAAAAATAGTGGAGTCAGGGGATATGGGGAGAAGGCAGGAACTGGGTACTGATTGTGGATGATCAGCCATGTTCATATTGAATGGACAAGGCATCTTTCCCTCCTTTAGACTGGGGTGTAATCCAGCAGTCCGCTGGGGTTTATATGTAGATTAATGGATAGACAATAGGTGCAGGAGTAGGCCATTCGACAATTTGAGCCAGCACCACCATTCATCCTCTCCCAGTCCCCCTTAACCCCCTTATCTCCACCCCGTCCCCAACGTGTGTGGAACAGTGACCAGGTGGTGTAATGGAGCGAATAGCTGAGCCATGGGAGAGAGAGGAGAGAGGAGAGGAGAGGGGGAGCGAGTAGTGGAGAGAGGAGGGGGGAGAGGGGGGAGGAGAGAGCGGAGTGGAGAGAGGAGTGGAGAGAGGAGAGGGCGAGGAGAGAGGAGGGGGAGAGGGGGGAGGAGAGAGAAAGGGGGAGGATGGAGGCGAGGGAAGTGGAGGAGTGGGAGAAGAGGGGGAGGGGGGTGGAGAGAGGAGGGGGAGAGAGGAGCGTAGATGGGGATGGCAGGGGGGGATAAAGGATTAATGTAAGGATCGAAAAATGAGAAGAGAAACGATGTTTGAGGTGCCTGCGCTTCCTCCAGTCATATTTCGCTCCCCGTCCCCCCCCCCCCCCCCCTCCCATTCTCCCCCTCCCTCCCTTCGCTCATTTGTCAAGGGTCAAGTAAAATGAATAGTCCAGAACCCTCGGCTACAAGAGCGGACGTGGGAAAAGTTCTGAAATACAGCGCCCATCCATGTGAATGAGTCCGAGTAACTTACAATGGAGAGGGGAGAGAGGAGAGAGAGGGGAGGGTGGGGGAGAGGCTGAAAGGAGAGTGGGGGGGGGGTTGTAAAAGGGGCAGTGGGATGGTGTCCAATACGGGAGACGGGGAAGGGGGAGAACAGGTGTACAGATACAGAAAAGGGGCCACAGTCTTAGAATAAAGGGGAGATCTTTTAAGACTGAAGTGGGAAAAAGCGTTTTCACCCAGAGAGTTGGGAATGTGTCGGGGATGGTGGATGCAGGCGGTAGGGAGAGAGAGAGAGGAGAGAGAGAGAGAGATGAGATAGGCAGATGAAGAAGACATTTATGACAGAGCGGGGAACAAAGTGGCGAGATTATTGGAGAACTCCTGACTTGATATTAGGACCGGTGTGTGTAGAATATAGAACAGTGCAGCACGGGAACAGGCCATTCGGCCCACACTGTCCGTGCTGAGATAGAAACATAGAAAATAGGTGCAGGAGGAGGCCATTCGGCCCTTTGAGCCAGCACCGCCATTCATTGTGATCATGGCTGATCGTCCCCTATCAATAACCCGTGCCTGCCTTCTCCCCATATCCCTTGACTCCACCAGCCCCTAGAGCTCTATCCAACTCTCTCTTAAATCCATACAGTGACTTGGCCTCCACTGCCCTCTGTGGCAGGGAATTCCATAAATTCACAACTCTCTGGGTGAAAACGTTTTTTCTCTCACCTCAGTCTTAAATGGCCTCCCCTTTATTCTAAGACTGCGTGTGGCCCCTGGTTCTGGACTCGCCCAACATTGGGAACATTTTCCCTGCAAGATGCCAAGAAAGATCATCTCATCGCCTCTGCCTGCAGGTGATCCATGTCCCTCCATCCCCTGCATGTGTAAAAAGCCTCTCAGACACCACCAGGCGTATCTGCCTCCACCACCACCCCCTGCTGGCAACACCTTCCAGGCACCCACTGTGTAAAAAATGAAAAGCCCCACACATCTTTAAACTACCCCCCCCCCCTCCCCCCCGCCATAAAGCTATGCCCTCTAGTCTGTGACACTGCCGCCCTATTTATGCCTCTCATAGTGGTACATAATAAATGAATTAATGAATTCTTAGCCAAGTATTCACATACAAGGAATTTGCCTTGGTGCTCCGCCCGCAAGTAACAACATGACTTACAGGGGACAGTTACGCCCCTTATCCACTTAAGAAACCTGAACGGAAACCTCTGGAGACTTTGCGCCCCACCCAAGGTTTCCGCGCGGTTCCCGGAGGTTTTTGTCCTCCGGCAACCACCTTCAACTAGCATCGCAACTGGCTTTGACTAAAAAAATTACCGATTTTTGAAACGGAAACCACTTTCCACCATTAGGGAGACTGACAAAGACCTCCGGGAACCTCACGGAAACCTTGGGTGGGGCGCAAAGTCTCCAGAGGTTTCCGTTCAGGTTTCCTAAGTGGGACAGGGGCATTAGGCATGACACATAAAACATTAAACATTAATAATAAAACATTATTGATTAAACATGTGAATTAAATGCATCGATCAGGTCTCCCCTCAACCTCCAAGGTTGCAGAGAAAACAATCCAAGTCTTGTCCAACTTGTCTCTCCCTGTAGCTAATGAACCCCAATCCACGCGTTATTCTGGCAAACCCTCTCTGCTACCCGGCAGACTGCGAGAGGTGACACAAGGTAACCGCAGGTGCCAAAATAAAAGTACGCAAAGTGCTGGAGTAACCCAGCCTGTCATTTGGACGGGTACATGTGCATTTCAGCAGATGGATGGATTGGATAGGATTAGTTTAAAGGGATATGGGCTAAAAAGACTATTTAGATGGGGGCAAGTTGGTCGGCATGGGCAAGTTGGGCCGAATGGCCTGGTTCAAACGCGTATGACTCGATGACCTTGGGCCAGGCAGCATCTCTGGAGAACATGGCTCGGTGAGGTTCCAGGTCTGCAGAGAGTGAGAGGTGTCGCAAGAATGATTTAATCGATTAACCGGGTGGTGAATCTGTGGAATTCTCTGCCACAGGAGGCTGTGGAGGCCAAGTCAGTGGATATGTTTAAGGCAGGGATAGATAGATTCTTGATTAGTACGGGTGTGAGGGATAATGGGGAGAAGGCAGGAGAATGGGGGGGGTTAGGAGGGAGAGAGTGTGGACTCGATGGGCCGAATGGCCTGATTCTGCTCCTATCACATGATTTTATGAACATCTACGAGAGAGGGGTCTGGGGCTGGATGGGATGGGATCAGGCTAATCTAGGGGAGGGGCAAATCGATGAGGGTGGGTGGGGGGGGGGGGGTGAGTTGGGAGAGGCGATGAAGGAATAGCAAGTCCGGCTCGCTTGCCTTCACTAGATGCGAGAATCGCAGCGAATGGGAGCCAGGTGGGACTGCCCAACACACCCGTGTTCGTAGCGGGAACTTGACTACACAAGGTCCCGGGGAAAACCTACATCGGTGTTTGAAGGGCCTGCAGACGCTGGTTTACACCAAAGAGACACACAAAATGCTGGCGGGACTCAGCAAAGAGACAGGCAGCATCTCCGGGGAGAAGGAATGGGCGACGTTTCGGGTCGAGAGCCTTCTTCAGACTGAGAGTCAGGGGAGAGGGAGGCACAGAGACGAGGAAGAGTAAGGTGTGAAAACGAGACATCAAAGGGGGTGAGGTTTCAAGGGGAAATGTGGACTAGATCATTGTTAGCTAGGGGAAGGTCTCAACGAAGCAAAGAGAGATAAAAATATAATGGGGGGGGAACAGTCAGACCGGTCAAAGAAACTATGGAAAATAGGTGCAGGGGGAGGCCATTCGGCCCTTCGAGACCATCCGCTCCCCCTTCTCCAAGGGGGGGGGGGGGGCGGATGGAGAGAGAGGGAAAGCAAGGGATACTTGAGTTAGAGAAGTTAATGTTCATACAGCTGGGATGTAAACTACCCAAGCGAAATATCAGGTGCTGTTCCTTCAATTCGTGCTGGACCTCACTCTGACAATGGTGGAGGCCCAGGACAGAATGGTCAGTGTGGGAATGGGAATGGGAATGGGAATGGGAGGGGGGGAGATGAGGTGGGATGAGGCGGACTGGGCGGAGGGAGGTGTTCGGCGAAGGGATCGCCGAGCCTGCGCTTGGCCTCACCGATATCCCGCGGAGTGACAGATCGCTCGTGGTACAGGGAGCGGGGAACGAGAGAGGCACATAGCATGGGACACCCGTCCCGAATCACCTGCCCACCTTCACAAGGCGCTGGAGGGGCTCAGCGGGCCGGGCAGCATCTGTGGAGCGAGACGGACAGTGTGGAGAAGAGATTCCCTCCGGGCGCTCCGGTTTCCCCCCACGTCCCAAAGAACAGTCTGACCCGAAACGTCGCCTGTCCATGTTCTCCAGAGATGCTGCCCGACCCGCTGGGTTCCTCCGGCAATGCTGTGTCCTTTATTTTGATATCTAGGTCAATTGTACCGCCTCCTCTCCCACTTGTGGGATTACACGTGGGAACATCGCGTGGAATGGTCTCGGTGGGCCGAATGGCCTGTTTCCATGCTGTATCTTTCGATTCATGCGATAAGGGAAAGAAAAGACGGAGGGCCCCGAGCCCAAACGTCGCCTGCCTATTTTCCCTCCACAGATGCTGCCTGACTTCCTCCAGCACTTTGTGGAATTCCCTGCCACAGAGGGCAGTCGAGGCCAAGTCACTGGATGGATTTAAGAGAGAGTTAGATAGACCTCTAGGGGGATCAAGGGGATTTGGGGAGAAGGCAGGAACGGGGTACTGATTGTGGATGATCAGCCATGATCACATTGAATGGTGGTGCTGGCTCGAAGGGCCGAATGGCCTCCTCCTGCACCTATTTTCTATGATTCTATGTTTCTAAAGAAGCGAATGGGTCGTCTGGGCTTGTATTCACTGAACGAGGAGCTCAGGGAAACGTATAACATTCTTAAAGGATTGGACAGGCTAGATGCGGGAAAAATGGTCACAATGAATGGCGGTGCTGGCTCGAAGGGCCGAATGGCCTCCTCCTGCACCTATGTTTCTATGTTTGTGTCTTGCTGCCTCTTCTGCTTCCACCATTCATAAAACACCGTGAGAGTCTTCATCTGTCCTGCACATATTGGACCCTGCACCTTACTAGAATCTGACTCTAAACGCTACTCGCTGCCGGGACCCGAGGAGTTCCTCCAGCGCCCTGTGTGATTCTTTGCTTTAACTCCGAGCTATCATCCTCCTCACCTCCTCATAAAACCCCCAAACCGGCAAGGAAAGAGTCAACGTCGGTTCTGCAGGCGCATGGAGCTGGCGATTTAATGCAGGCAGCGATTAGAAATGTTGCCGCTAGTTGTCAGCAGCGAGTGGGCGAGTGGGCGAGCGAGCACCGCGCTGCAACACCATCTGACTTTCGCTTTTTTTGTGTGTGTGGTCACGTTATATGTTGCATGCGGCTTCGGGGACTGTAGGGTGGCCTCAGACACAACGCCGGGTTTGGGAGTGGGGGGGGGGGGGGGGGGGGGGGGGTGGTGCTTGCCCACCAGAATCGGGTCTAGTCTAGTCCAGTCTCGGTTCCCGTGAAAGATTCAGCAAAATGCGTTCATCAGCCCGGGAGAAGCTGGTAGAGGAACTAAGACACTCCTGCACCCTCTCTCCGAGCTCTCTCCTTCCTGCCCCTCACTCATTCACTCACTCACTCACTCACTCACTCACTCACTCACTCACTCACTCACTCACTCACTCACCCACTCACTCACTCACTCACTCACTCACTCACTCACTCACTCACCCACCCACTCACCCACTCACTCACCCACTCACTCACCCACTCACTCACCCACTCACTCACTCACTCACTCACTCACTCACTCACTCACTCACTCACTCACTCACTCACTCACTCACTCACCCACTCACTCACCCACTCACTCACCCAATCACTCACCCACTCACTCACTCACTCACCCACTCACTCACCCACTCACTCACTCACTCACCCACTCACTCACTCACTCACTCACTCACTCACTCACTCACTCACTCACTCACTCACTCACTCACTCACCCACTCACTCACTCACTCACCCACTCACTCACCCACCCACTCACTCACTCACTCACTCACCCACTCACTCACTCACTCACTCACTCACTCACTCACTCACTCACTCACTCACTCACTCACCCACTCACTCACTCACCCACTCACTCACTCACTCACTCACTCACTCACCCACTCACTCACTCACTCACTCACCCACTCACTCACTCACTCACCCACTCACTCACTCACCCACTCGCTCACTCACCCACTCACTCACTCACTCACTCACCCACTCACTCACTCACCCACTCACTCACTCACTCACTCACTCACTCACTCACTCACTCACCTACTCACTCACCCACTCACTCACCCACCCACTCACTCACTCACTCACCCACTCACTCACTCACTCACTCACTCACTCACCCACCCACTCACTCACTCACTCACTCACTCACCCACTCACTCACCCACTCACTCACTCACCCACTCACCCACCCACTCACTCACCCACTCACTCACTCACTCACTCACTCACCCACCCACTCACCCACTCACTCACCCACCCACTCACTCACTCACCCACTCACTCACTCACTCACTCACTCACTCATCCACCCACTCACTCACTCACTCACTCACTCACTCACCCACTCGCCCACTCACTCGCCCACTCACTCACTCACCCACCCACTCACTCACTCACTCACTCACTCACTCACTCACTCACTCACTCACTCACTCACCCACCCACTCACTCACTCACTCACTCACTCACTCACTCACTCACTCACTCACTCACTCACCCACTCACTCACTCACTCACCCACTCACTCACCCACCCACTCACTCACTCACCCACTCACTCACCCACCCACTAACTCACTCACTCACTCACTCACCCACTCACCCACCCACTAACTCACTCACTCACTCACTCACTCACTCACTCACTCACTCACTCACCCACCCACTCACTCACCCACCCACTCACTCACTCACCCACTCACTCACTCACTCACTCACTCACCCATCCCACTAACTCACCCACCCACCCACTCACTCACCCACCCTCACTCACTCACTCACTCACTCACCCACTCACTCACTCACTCACTCACTCACTCACTCACTCACCCACTCACCCACCCACCCACTCACTCACTCACCCACCCACCCACTCACTCACTCACTCACTCACCCACTCACTCACCCACCCACTCACCCACCCACCCACTCACCCACCCACTCACTCACTCACCCACCCACCCACTCACTCACCCACCCACCCACCCACTCACTCACTCACTCACTCACTCACTCACTCACTCACTCACTCACTCACTCACTCACTCACCCACTCACTCACTCACCCACTCACCCACCCACCCACTCACCCACCCACTCACTCACTCACTCACTCACTCACTCACTCACCCACTCACCCACTCACTCACTCACCCACTCACCCACCCACCCACTCACCCACCCACTCACTCACTCACTCACTCACCCACTCACTCACCCACCCACTCACTCACCCACCCACTCACCCACCCACCCACTCACCCACCCACTCACTCACCCACCCACCCACTCACTCACCCACCCACCCACTCACTCACTCACTCACTCACTCACTCACTCACTCACTCACCCACTCACTCACCCACTCACTCACTCACCCACTCACTCACTCACTCACCCACTCACCCACCCACCCACCCACCCACCCACCCACCCACTCACTCACTCACCCACTCACCCACTCACTCACCCACTCACTCACTCACTCACCCACTCACTCACTCACTCACCCACTCACTCACTCACCCACTCACTCACTCACTCACCCACCCAGCCCGGCCGGGGTCATGTGGCTATTTATTTATTTGTGTATCTATTTATTTTTTCTACCTTTTTCGTTTTTTTTTTGTTTTGTCTCCTTTGCTTCTCTGAGATTAAACAAAAGCCTTCTCGCTGTGGAGACAGCGTCTGATGGTTCACACCATCTAGCGCCGCTAGACACACACACACACACACACACACACACACACACACACACACACACACACACACAGCGGGCAATGCTTTGCAACTGAGAGAGAGAGGAGGGGAATGAAAAAAAAACCCTCTGGAAATAGAATCAGCCTTCGTGTAACTCCGCCCCTGTCAGTTCAACCCCCTGTGAATGTGTGGATGAGCGCAGTTAGCCTGAAACCCGGCAGGCAGCAGAACCACAAACACTTCACATTCAAACCCAGGTCTAACTACAAGTCGGTTTTTCCTCTCTCCTCTCTCTCGCCTTCCTTTAATACCAGATTTTTTTGTGTGCTTGGTTTTGATCAGGAGGAGAGTTTTTTTTTTTAATTTCGACCTGGGTTCACATTATTTTGGACCGAGAAGTTAGATTTTTTTTTTTTTAATTTTGTTTTAAAAAAAAACTTTACATAACATTTTATTTATTCTCCCTCGTTTTTTGTTTTGTTTTTTCCCCCCTCGATGATTTTGAGAACAAGTCGTGGAGTTTAAGGAGACGGGCGGCACTTTCGTGGCGAGACAAGAGTGAAAAATCCGGCAGCTGTTAAGAACAAGGCGCCTTGGTGTGTGTGTGAGTGAGTGAGTGAGAGAGAGTCTACGAGGGAGAGGGGAGAAGGCTTCAAGCGGCACTCGTTGCCCGGTGAGAAGTTTCCACGGTCGGGCCCGAAGATTAATCGCCGGTAGAGGGGACAAGAAAACTCTACAGCCGAGGGTCGATCATCAGCAGAGGATGTTACAGTCGAGTCTTTAACCGGGAAAGCAGCGGCGGTGGAAATACCAGCAACGCAACACTGCACACCTTGTCGGAGCCGGAGTGACATTTGCAACAATTTCGTGATATTGCAACAGCAACCTCGTTTCGTGCTTTCTTTAAAACAACAAAAAAAAAAGCAACACACACAGACACACACACACACACACAACCCTGCTGAGATCGCGGCCTCTATCTACCATGACTGTTAAGGAAGCGTAGCCTCCAGAACCAGCAATTCATTAGATTACTGCAATCTCTTTTTACAAAAAGGCGGAAAAATCAAGGAATCTCGATTCTTGCTGGGCACAGTTTTACCAACAGCCATGAACTCACTTCTCAGCTTTCTCAACTGCCTGCTGGCAGCGTTATTGTATTTCCACAGTGCCAAGGCGAGTTACCTCTCTTGCTATATATATATATATTTATAATATAATGTTCGATTAAGCAATCGTTTTTATTAACTGCCTGAAATGTCATGTTTTCACGTTGGCTGCCCTGCCCTGGCCAGGGTTTGTCACCGCGGCACGTGTGGCGTGGAGAGAGAGGTTTACCGGCCGCTGGAGTGTCGCTGTGAAAAAGGCGATTCATATTATCCACACTTCACTTTTCATTCCAGTTTCTCCTTCTCTCCTGACTCTCCGGGTCTCCAATCTCCGCCGCCCTCCCCTCATCTCCCCTCAAAGCCAGAACCCTTCCGATTGCCCCCACACCAGTGCTCTCTCAAACATTGTGGGTCTCTCTCTCTATCATTTTACCCGTCTCTCTCACCCGCTCGCAGTCTCTATTTCTTCCTCTCCTCGCCCCTTCTCTCCACCTCCCCTCTCCCCCCTCGCTCCTTCTGTCTCTCTCCCCTCTCTCCACACTATCCCCTCTCCCTGTCCATTCTCCCTCTCCCCCCTCGCTCCTTCTGTCTCTCTCCCCTCTCTCCACACTATCCCCCTCTCCCTGTCCATTCTCCCTCTCTCCCCTCGCTCCTTCTGTCTCTCTCCCCTCCACCTATCCCCCTCTCACTCTTTCTGTCTCTCTCCCCTTATCCACCCATCTCTCCACACTATCCCCTCTCCCTGTCCATTCTCCCTCTCCCCCCTCGCTCCTTCTGTCTCTCTCCCCCTCTCCCTGTCCCTTCTCCCTCTCACCCCCGTCTCTCTCCTCCTCGCTCCTTCTGTCTCTCTCCCCTCCACCTATCCCCCTCTCACTCTTTCTGTCTCTCTCCCCTTATCCACCCATCCCTCCACCCTATCCCCCTCTCCCTGTCCCTTCTCCCTCTCACCCCCGTCTCTCTCCTCCTCGCTCCCTCTGTCTCTTTCCCCTTCTCCACCCTGTCTTGCCCTCTGTCTCTCCTTGTCGTTTCGCTCTCTCCCCCTCGCCCCGCTCTCTTGTCTCTCTCTCTCTCTCTCTCTCTCTCTCTCTCTACCCCATCTCCCCCTGTCTTCCTCCCTCTTTCCCGCTGTCCCCTTCACTCCTCGGCCCCCGTCTCCCCTCTGTCTGTCTGCCTCTCTCCCTGTGCCTCTGTGTCTGCCCCTTCCCCTCTCTGTCTCTCCCTCTCCTCGCCCCCCCCCCCCGGCACTCTCTCCCCCCCTCTCCTCAACTCTCTCTCCCCCATCTCCCCGTCCCTTCTCCCATCTCTCACGCCTTGCCCCATCTCTCTCTCTGCCGTTTCTCCCCCTCTCCCTGTGCCTCAATTTCCCTCAGTCTATCTCTCATACATCCTGCTTGTCGTTCTCTCCCTCCCTATCTCTCCTCTTTCCCCCTCTCTTCTGCCCAACGCCAGTGCCCCCTCTCCCTCTCTTTCTCCCTCCCTCTCTCCCTCTCCCTCTCCCTCTCTCTTTCTCCCTCTCTCCCTCTCTTTCTCTTTCTCCCTCTCCCTCCCCACACTCCCCGCCGCCCAGCCCGGGCTTGGACCAGACTTAACCCCGGCAGCTTTAGCCGATGTACTGGGAGCCGCTGGGGCCCCAATCCCGAGGAAGCGCGGCCCGGAGGGGGGAGGGTGGAAGGCGGGAGCTGATTTCTCCAATAAATGTGCAACTTAATCCCACCGAGCAGGCAGTGCTGGCGGCCTGGTCAAACGGGGCAGCATTTGCGCGCTGCAAACGCGCTGTGTAGGACTGGGTTCAGCGGGCCCGCCGTGTGGTGACAGCTCGGGGCCGGGCCGGGCCGGGCCGGGCCAGACATACCGGGGCTGCAAGCTCTCTGCTTATTGCCGGGCCGGGGAACAGCACACTCCCGCTCCCCTCTCCCCTCGTCTCCCCCTACTCTCTCCTCTCCACTTCTCTCATCCTCTCCACTTCTCTCCTCCTCTCCCCCTCTCCTCTCCCCCTCTCCTCTCCCCCCTCTCCTCTCCCCCCTCTCCTCTCCCCCTCTCCTCTCCCCCTCTCCTCTCCCCCCTCTCCTCTCCCCCCTCTCCTCTCCCCCCTCTCCTCTCCCCCTCTCCTCTCCCCTCTCCCCTCGTCTCCCCCTACTCTCTCCTCTCCACTTCTCTCATCCTCTCCACTTCTCTCCTCCTCTCCCCCCTCTCCTCTCCCCCCTCTCCTCTCCCCTCTCCCCTCGTCTCCCCCTCCACTCTCCTCTCCACTTCTCTCCTCCTCTCCCCTCTCTCCCCTTCCACTCTCCTCTCCCCTCTCTCCCCTTCCACTCTCCTCTCCCCCCTCTCCCCACTCTCCTCTCCCCTCTCTCCCCTCTCTCCCTCTCTTCTCCCCCCTCGCCTCTTCCCTCATCTCCTCTCCCCTCTTCTCTCCCCTCTTCTCTCCTCTCCCCTCCTCCCTTCCTCTCTCCTTTCCTCCCGCTGCCAATTCCTGCACCTTCTCCCCTGTTATTCCTGCACCTTCTCCCCTGTTCTCCCCTTTCCCCCGTTCCTTCTCTCCTCTCCCTCTGCCCGCTCTCCCTCTCTCACCGTCTGTCCCCCACTTCCTGCACCCTCTTTCTCTGTCTACCTCCTTCTCTCTCTCTCTCTTTCTCTCTCTCTCTCTGCCCCTTCTCGCTACCCCCATCCAACCCCCTCACCTCCCATGTCCCCCCATCGATTCCTTTACCTCCCCTCTGTCCCCCTCGCTCTCTCTGCCCCCAATCCCCCCTCTCCTTCTGGGCATCTGCCTGTATCTCCCCTGCATGCCCCCCCCCCCCCCTGTACTGTCACCCTCTCACACACCCTTCTGCCCATGAAGCCCCTCCATGCCCACTCTCCTGGTCTCACTTTCCCCCCCGCTTGTGAAGGGCTCATACCATCTCCATATCACCGCCCTCCTTCAATCTCCCCAACCTCTCTCCCCTGCTCCCCCCCTTCTCTCTCTTTTT
>OY740785.1:19639127-19764127 GCA_963514005.1 Raja brachyura
TCCCCCTCCACTCTCCTCTCCACTTCTCTCCTCCCTCTCCCCCTCTCCTCTCCCCCTCTCCTCTCCCCCTCTCCTCTCCCCCTCTCCTCTCCCCCCTCTCCTCTCCCCCCTCTCCTCTCCCCCCTCTCCTCTCCCCTCTCCCCTCGTCTCCCCCTCCACTCTCCTCTCCACTTCTCTCCTCCTCTCCCCCTCTCCTCTCCCCCCTCTCCTCTCCCCCCTCTCCTCTCCCCCCTCTCCTCTCCCCCCTCTCCTCTCCCCTCTCCCCTCGTCTCCCCCTCCACTCTCCTCTCCACTTCTCTCCTCCTCTCCCCTCTCTCCCCTTCCACTCTCCTCTCTCCCCTTCCACTCTCCTCTCCCCTCTCTCCCCTCTCTCCCTCTCTTCTCCCCCCTCGCCTCTTCCCTCATCTCCTCTCCCCTCTTCTCTCCCCTCTTCTCTCCTCTCCCCTCCTCCCTTCCTCTCTCCTTTCCTCCCGCTGCCAATTCCTGCACCTTCTCCCCTGTTATTCCTGCACCTTCTCCCCTGTTCTCCCCTTTCCCCCGTTCCTTCTCTCCTCTCCCTCTGCCCGCTCTCCCTCTCTCACCGTCTGTCCCCCACGTCCTGCACCCTCTTTCTCTGTCTACCTCCTTCTCTCTCGCTCTCTTTCTCTCTCTCTCTCTCTGCCCCTTCTCGCTACCCCCATCCAACCCCCTCACCTCCCATGTCCCCCCATCGATTCCTTTACCTCCCCTCTGTCCCCCTCGCTCTCTCTGCCCCCAATCCCCCCTCTCCTTCTGGGCATCTGCCTGTATCTCCCCTGCATGCCCCCCCCCCCCCCCTGTACTGTCACCCTCTCACACACCCTTCTGCCCATGAAGCCCCTCCATGCCCACTCTCCTGGTCTCACTTTCCCCCCCGCTTGTGAAGGGCTCATACCATCTCCATATCACCGCCCTCCTTCAATCTCCCCAACCTCTCTCCCCTGCTCCCCCCCTTCTCTCTCTTTTTCTCTCCCTCTCTTCTGCCCCCGGCCCACTCTCTCTCCCTGCCCTCTCTCTCTCTCTCTGTTGCCCCCCTCTCTCTCCCTGCCCTCTTTCCCCCCAGCTCCTGCCCCCTCTCCCCTCCCCACTCCCACCTCCACCCCTCTGTTCCCTCTCCTCTCCCTGTCATGGTTTGCCTCCTCTCCTGCCCCTTCACCACTCGGAGCCACGGGTCTGCTCTGTTCTCACCCCCCCCCCCCCCACGCATTGCTGGCAACCAGAGGTGTTTGTGATCAACTGAAAGGAGTTGTTGAGGGGAGGGGAGGGGAGGGGAGGTTGGTGGGGTTAGCATTTATTATTTGTCGGGGATCTAGAGGTACAAATGCCTGGTCTTGCTCTGTCTTGAGTCCGCAGAGGCCTTGAGAGACAGAGAGTGACTCACAGTACACGTCGGCATGTAAATATACAGTGACACTATCTGTCACACCAGGCAGAGAGAGAGCTCAGCTGACAATGACACTAGCTTGTACCAGTCCACACATTGTCACTCACACACACACTCACACACTCACTCTCAAGAACACACACACACACGTACTCACTCTCAAAACACACACAGGCACACACACACACACACACACACACAAACACACTTGCAGATTCACAAACACACACACACACTCAAACACACTTGCACACTCACAAACACACAGACACTCAAACACACTCACAAACACTCAAACACACACACATCTCAAACACACTCACATTCAAACACACACACACACACACACACTCAAACACACACACTCACATTCAAACACAAACACACTCACAAACACACGTGCACACACACACTCAAACAAACATACACTCACAAACACACAGACACTCACTGAAACACACACACACACTCAAATGCACACTCAAACACACACACTCACACTGAAACACACACACACTCACTCAAACACACATACACACACACTCACTCACACACACACACACGCAGTAATCAGACAGGCACAATCGCCAGCCACAGAAACAGACAGGGAGACAGTGATGACACTGTTGTTGAGTTATACAGATACACGAGACCCTTCTTGGCCCAACTACTCCGTACCGCTGTGCTTCCCATCAAATCGTTCCCCTCTTGCCTCTCTGGTTCTCGGACACCTCACCCCCTCTGTCCAAACCAAGAGGGTCCCTGCTATTCCCTGCACCTTTCCGACTCGCCCCCCCCCCCCCCCACCCTCTCCTGCCTCGTTCCTCCCCCCTCGTTCTCCAGTGTGCTCCATCCTCTGTCCGTTTATCCACTTCTCCACATTCAACCTATCTCTAGCTCTGCCTTTTTTAAACTCCCTCCCTCCCTCACCCGCGACTCACCTGTCCTCCCCTCACTCCCCCTCTCTCTTGCCGTCTCTGTCCACCCATCTCTCTCTCACCTGTCCAGCGCTCTCCCTCTCTCCACCTGTCTCTTTCTCCCCATCACTCCCTCCCTCTCTGCCCATCCTCTCTCCCAGACCAATTCTGCTCTATCCCAGTCCTTTATACTCTCCCTTCCTCTCTCTCTCTCCCCCTTTACCTCTCTCCATGTCTCCCCTCTCTCACCCTCTTCCTTTCCCTCTCTTTCCGCCCCTCTCTCTCTCTCGCTCTCCCATTCTCTTCATCCTTCTCTCTTTGTCCCCCTCCCTCTCTCTCACTCCCTGACCCCCCCTCTCTCCCTCCGTCCCTCTCTGTCTCTCTCACTGTCCCTCTCTCCCTGCCCTCTGATCAGTTCTCTTTGCCAATAGCCACTCCTCTCTCCACTGCGGGCCTGGGGGCTCCAGGATGCCCAGCAAGAGACCCCTGTCCATGGTTGTGTGTGTGTGTGTGTGTGTGTGTGTGTGTGTGTGTGTGTGTGTGTGTGTGTGTGTGTGTGTGTGTGTGTGTGTGTGTGTGTGTGTGTGTGTGTGTGTGTGTGCAGACACCAGCTCCCTCTCCACAGCACTAAGTGCCCAGTAGTGTCGACACCAGGTGCCGCTGTTCCACAGTGTGTCACTGCAAACCGTTCAAACATTTGCAACCTTCTGCACTCAATATTTTAGCTAAATATCCCCACCCACCCCCCCCCCCCAACCCAGCGCAAGTGAATCAATATTCCCGCATAAAGTCCGCGATGTGGAAATGTGAAGCCGCAAGGTCGTGTTTCAAAATAAATAAATAAATTCCCTTTGACCCAGGTTCACGAACTGTTAGCTCCTCCCTCCCTTCCACAGCAGCCAAGGTTCCTTGTGCAGCAGGCAGGCTTTGGTTCGATTCAATCCAGTGATTACGAAGCAAGGGCGTCACAGAGTTTGGGGACCAGGCCCTTCGGCCCACCTTGTCCATGCTGTACCCATTTGTCCCATCGCCCTCTCAACCCTGCCAATCCATATATCCGTCCAAATATCGGTCCCGTTTAGTTTACCGAGGTACAGTGAAGAGCTTTTGTTGCGTGCTAAACCAGCCAGCAGAAATATCCACACATCTGTCTGGAATGCCATTAGAATAGTCATTTCCAAGTTATGAGTTTGAAGTCCTTAACCTAGCCTAAACCTAAAGGTAGGAACAAGAACTGCAGATGCAGGTTTGGAACAAAAAGAGACAAAGTGCTGGAGTGAAGCATCGGGTCAGGTGGCATCTCTGGCGAACAGGGAGATAGGTGACGTTTTGGGTCGGGGCCCTTCTACGGACCAAGACGAGGTTTCTGCAGGATGCTGCCTGGACCACAGGCTATTAGCTCAAAGGACGTTTGGCAGACTTGGAATGTTTTCTCTGGAGCATCAGACGTTGAGGAGAGTATAGACCTGATAGAAGTCTATAACATTGTGAGAGGCATGGATAGGGTAGACAGTCAGAACTTTGTCCTCAAAGTATCAAAAGGTAGAGGGTGCAGGTTTAAGGCAGGAAGGCAGCAGACCAGTTAGAGCCTTTAGCCGAGAGTGGAAATGCCAAGGACTAGAGGGCACAGCTTTAAGGTGAGAGGGGCAAAATTTAAAGGAGATGCGTTTATACACTCAGGGTGTTGGGTGCGTGGAACACTCTGCCATGGGTGGTGGTGGAGGCAGGTACGATCGCGGTGTGTATAAGAGATATTTGGATGGAATATGCAGGGAATGGAGCGATATGGATTACGTGCCTTACCATATATCAATTGGTCTTGGCATTATATTCATCACAGACATTGTGGGCCGAAGCACGTCATCCCGTGTTGTACTGTTGTACGTTGAATGTTCTAAGCACCCAGGTGGGCTCCTGTATCACAAGGGCATGGCCAGCGCTGTGGGCCAAGAGATGGCACTGGAGCATGGCGACTCTTTGCATGCCGCCACCTAAAGAGGATGCACTATCATCCACTCTTCCCAAATCCCCACCCCTACAACTGTAACTCCGTCAGGATCTCCACCTATACTATTTCTCACCCTACCCTGGTATATAACTAAATTGTATGCTATGATTTCACACAGAGGGTGGTGGGCATATGGAACGAGCTGCCAGAGGAGGTAGCTGAGGCAGGGACTATGATGGGATTTGAAAGGCTCTTGGACAGGTACATGGATGGGCCCAACATGGGCACAGAGTAGCTTAGGAGGGGGCATCTTAGTTGGGCAGAAGGTCCTGTTTCCGTGCTGTGTGATTCCTTGACAGGGTGGAAATGTCAAAGACTAGAGGGCACAGCTTCGAAGCTGAGAGGGGAAAAGTTTAAAGGAGATGTGCGGGGGGGGGTAATTTTACACGGCGGTTGGTGGGTGCCTGGAAGGTGCTGCCAGGGGGGGTGGTGGTGGAGGCGGATACGATAGTGGTGTTTAAGAAACATTTAGACCAGCACTCCTAGCACCCACCACCCCCTTGCCCCCCCTCCCTCACATCTTTAACATTGGTGGTTGATATAATATTGCGCATGTATTTATAATCCCTTTTCCCTGTCCTGTCTGCAGATGGCACACATTCCCAATGAGGGGGCTCGACGGAACGAAGGTAATAAACTTGACATTGTAACGAACGTGCAAAATCAGGGCCACAATTGTACCTTCATGCTGCACTGCTCACAGATCTCCTGCCCTCTCTCTCTCTCTCCATCTCTACCTGGCTGCATCCCTCTCTCTCTCTCTCTCTCTCTCTCTCTATCCCCCCCTCTCCCGCAATCACTCTCTCTCTATCCCCCTCTCTCTAAATCACCCACTTTCCCCCTCTCCCTCTCATTCCTTGGAGCGCAGGAGGATGAGGGGGGATCTTACAGAGCTGTATAAAATCTCGAGGTGAATAGACAGGTCCAATGCGTAGAATTTTTTGCCCGGGACAGGGGAATCAAGAACCAGATGTAGGATTAAGGTGAGGTGGGAAAAAAATTAAATACGAACCCGAGAGGCAATATTTCACACAGTTTTTTCACTACATGGAACAAGCTGCCAGAGGAGGTAGTTGAGGCACATTTAAAAAAATATTTGGACTGATACATGGATAGGAAATGTCTAGAGGGATAATGGGCTAAATGTCAGCAGGTGGGATTATCTTAGATGGGACACGTTGGCCGGCACGGACAGGTTGGGCCGAAGGGCCTGTTTCCATGTTTCCTGGTGTTGGCTCTGGCTCTGGCCTGCGCTGGTCAGAATGGCCCTCAGCTGCCACCTGCTGGCCAGTGACAGAAGCTCGACACTCACCCTCCCCTCCATTGCCCACACCTTTGCTCCCTGCCTCCCCATGAGGTGTGGGATGGTGGGGAAGCTGACTGAAGGTCTCCCTGAATCAATGAGTCCGCGTGTCCATGAATGGGCTAACAGATAGAGTCATACAGTGTGGAAACAGGCCCTCCGGCCCAACGTGCCCACACCGGCCAACATGTCCCAGCTACACTAGTCCCACCGGCCTGCGTTTGGCCCATATCCCTCCAAACCTGTCCTAGTCATATATCTATCTAACTGCTTCTTAAACGTTGGGATAGTCCCAGCCTCAACTACCTGCTCAGGCAGCTCGTTCCAGAAAATCAACCACCCTTTGTGTGAAGAAGCTAGCCCTCAGATCCCCATTAAGTCTTTTTTCCTTCACCTTAAACCTATGTCCTCTGGTCCTCGATTCCCCTGCTCTGGGAGTAGGCTGGGACCACAGCAGCATCAAAGGATTCTTCCGCCCTGTACGCAGTTCCTCCTCAGGTCCCTATTAGCGGTGTCTGTCCATTCCCTACTAAATGCTGCCTGACCCGCTAGGTTCCTCCAGCATTTTATGCCTTGCTCACGATTCCTGCATCTGCAGTTCCTTCTGTTTTCTCCCCAATGTCAGTGGGTTAAAGTCAGAGTCATACAGCATGGAAACAGGCCCTTCGGCCCAACTCGTCCATGTCGACCATGATGTCCCACATACACTAGTCCCACCTGCCCGTGTTTGGCCCATATCCCTCTGAACATTTTCTATCCATGTACCTGTCCAAGTCGGGTTTTTTTAATCCCTGCCTGAAACACCCCCTCTGGCAGCTGGTTCCATACACACGTTTACCTTTATTACTGAAACTTGTACCGAGGGACTCGGGCCATGGGCGGGGGGGGGGGGGAGGAGGAGGAGCGAGAGAGAGAGAGAGACAGGGTGTTGAGATTCATCGTCCGTGCGGGCAATGGTAGGGGTGTTGCCACGGAGACTGGCCGTGGACTCGGGTAGAGTCTTACAAAGGACACAGAGTGCTGGAGTAACTCACGGGCCAGGCAGCATCTGTGGAGAACACGGAGAGGTGAATCTTCGGACCTAGACCCGTCTCCAGACTGCCTTACAAAACCATGACAAGATTATTAAGGGCTTGGAAAGATTGTTAAGGGTTTGGACACGCTCGAGGCAGGAAACATGTTCCCGATGTTGGGGGAGTCCAGAACCAGGGGCCACAGTTTAAGAATAAGGAGTAAGCCATTTAGAACGGAGACGAGGAAACACTTTTTCTCACAGAGAGTGGTGAATGTGGAATTCTTTGCCTCAGGGGGCGGTGGAGGCCGGTTCTCTGGATGCTTTCAAGAGAGAGCTAGATTGGGCTCTTAAAAATAGCGGAGTCGGGGGATATGGGGGGAAGGCAGGAACGGGGTACTGATTGGGGATGATCAGCCATGATCACATTGAGGTGCAGGAGGCATATCCACGTGCCTGTCTAAAAGCCTCTTAAACGCCACTATCGTATCCGCCTCCACCACTGCCCCTGGCAGCGCATTCCAGGCCCCCACCACCCTCTGTGTAAAAAAAAATATGCCCTGCACATCCCCTTTAAACTTTGCCCTTCATACCGTAAAGCTGTGCCCTCTAGTGTTTGCCATTTTGAGTATAAGGTTCTGACTGTCTACCCCATCTATGCCTCTCATAATGGTGTACACTTTTACCAGGTGCCCTCGCAACCTCCGACATTCCAGAGAAAACAATCCAAGTCTGTCTAACCTCCCCTTGTAGCTAATCCGCTCTTATTTCATTTCACTGCACATCGCGTATGTGTATGTGGCGAATATACTTGACTTGACTTGAAGAAGGGTCCCGACCTGAAACGTTACCGATATTGTGTTCTCCAGAGATGCTGCCTGACCGGCTGAGTTACTCCAGCACTCGGAATCAATGTTTGATAAACATGTATCTGCGGTTCCTTGCATCTGCCCCCCCCCCCCCCCCCAGTCCAGGCAACATCTGGCAAACCACATCTGCACCCCCTCCAGAGCCTGCACATCCTTCCTGTAATGGGGCGACTGTGATCATGACTGACTGACTGACTGACGCGTATAGGGGGGCAGTGAGAAGGGGCGTGGGTGCAGGCGATGACCGCATTGGCACGGATACGGGCACAGCTGATTGTGCAGGTGCTGCTCACACTGTAACCAAGACCGACATTGGTACAGGCACGAATGCAGACCCTGTCACTGGTGCAGGCATTGGCACAGCAGTGATACAGGCACACACACACTGACAGGCACTCTATTGCAACCACTCACAGTGCATGCAAGACTTGCATTGGCATTGATGGAGACACAAGAGCCTGCTGGACTCTGGTGCGTAGGCACAGTGACGCAGCGGTAGAGTTGCTGCCTCACAGTGCCAGAGACCCGGGTTCGGTCCTGACTATGGAGTTTGCACGTTCTCCCCCGTGACCGCGTTGGTTTTCTCCGGTTTTCATCCCACACTCCAAAGACGTGCAGCTTTCGAAGGCGGCTTCGGTAACAAATTGTAAATTGTCCCCCGGTGTGTGTAGGAAAGTGCTGGTGTGCAGGGATCGCTTGTCGGCGCGGACAAGGTGGGCCGAAGGGCCCCTTCTTTCCGCGCTGCATCTCTAAACTAAACAAACTGCTGGAGGAACTCAGCATCTGTGGAGCGAAATAGACAGAC
The DNA here is from genome assembly GCA_963514005.1 of Raja brachyura. The sequence goes on from OY740785.1 coordinate 19,647,444, forward strand.
AACGTCCATGGAAGATTTTTAGGACTTTGTGCGCATATCCTGGTCACTCCAATACAGGAAGGATATGGAGGCCTTGTAGAGGGTGCTACAGTAGGTTTACCAGAACGATACCTGGATTTGAGTGTGTTAGTTACAAGGAGAAGTCGGACAGCTTGGAATAATTACGCTGGAGCCTCAGAGGTTGAAGAGAGACCTGATGGAGAGCCATAGAAACATAGACTGAAACATAGAAACATAGGCTGAAGAAGGGTCTCGACCCGAAACGTCGCCTATCTCCTTCGCTCCTTAGATGCTGCTGCACCCGCTGAGTTTCTCCAGCTTTTTGTGTAACCCTAGAAACATAGACAATAGGTGCAGCAGGAGGCCATTCGGCCCTTCGAGCCAACACCGCCATTCATTGTGATCATGGCTGATCGTCCCCAATCAATAACCCGTGCCTGCCTTCTCCCCATATCCCTTGACTCCACTAGCCCATAGAACTCTATCTAACTCTCTCTTAAATCCATCCAGTGACTTGGCCTCCACTGCCCTCTGTGGCAGCGAATTCCATAAATTCACAACTCTCTGGGTGAAAACATTTTTTCTCACCTCAGTCTTAAATGACCTCCCCTTTATTCTAAGACTGTGGCCCCTGGTTCTGGACTCGCCCAACATTGGGAACATTTCTCCTACGTCTAGCTTGTCCAGTCCTTTTATAATTTTATATGTTTCTATAAAATCCTTCTAAACTCCAGTGAATAGCCAGGGTGGACAAGAGCTGGTGGTATAATTGCCATGTTATATGGTCCCCATGCCCCTCAACTCCCCGTCCCTCCCTCCCTCACTCCCACACACTTAGGCCCACAGAAGGAGTGTCGTTTAGTTGAGAAATGCAGCGCGGAAACAGGCCCCTTTGTCCCACCGTGTCCGCTCCGACCAGCGATCCCCGCACACTAACACTATCCTGCACACACTAGGGACCATTTACAGCCCCTCGAGTGTGGGATGAAACCGGAGCACCCGGAGAAAACCCACGTGGGTCACGGGGGGGAACGTGCAAACTCCGTACAGACAGCGCCCGTAGTCAGGATCGAACCCTGTAAACGCTTCAAGGGCCTGTCCCACTTTCACGACCTAATTCACAACCTTTTTTTGCTCGTGGACATTTTTAATCATGCTAAAAAAAACGCCCCGACCTACTTGATCCCTACGACTAGCATCACAGCCTGCTACGACCTAGCTACGACCTTGTGACGACCATACTGCGAGTACGAGTCAAGGCCAAACTCGGCAGAGGTGGTGAATTAGGTCGTGACAGTGGGACAGGCCCTTAAGGCAGCAACTCTACCGCTGCGCCACCGTGCTGGCCTGAACGTGAGCAGTTGTGGTTTACTCCTGCTGGGCCCGTGAAGGAGATGTACGGGCAGGGTTTTATTCACACCAGAAGGTGGTGGATGCCTGGAACTTGTTGCCAGGGGGGGTGATGGAGGCAAATGCGATCCGACTTTGCTTAGGCCCCATTTGGAGTATTGCCTGCAGTTCTGGTCACCCCAATACAGGAAGGGTGAGGAGGCTTTGGAGAGGGTGCAGAGGAGGTCCACCGGACTGCTGCCCGGATTAGGGGGTGGGGGTCGTTAGCTATAAGGGAAGGTTGGACCAACTTGGATTGTTTTCCCTGGAATGCCGGAGAGTCTCTGAGATGTTTTTGGATAGGTACGTGGATATGCAGGGATTGGAGCGATATGGACCGCAGGCAGGCAGACGGGATGCTTCTAACTTGGCGTAGATTCAGCACCGACATTGTGGGCCAAATTTCCTGAGCTGGACTGTTCCATGTTGTATGGAGTCCCCAAAATGCCTAAACATCCATTGATGTCCTTTCAAAGCACCATTCCAGCACAAGCATTGTGGGCTGAAGGGCCTCTTCCATGCTGTAGCTGTCCTTGAATGCTGCACTGTTCTCGTCAGCGTGGTGGGGTGGAGGTTGGGAGAGGAACGTGGGGTTAGAGGCACAGAGAGAGAGGGAGGGAGAGGGAGAAGGAGGAGAGGGAGAGAGGGGGAGAGAGAGAGGGGGAGAGAGAGAGAGCGCGTGAGAGGGAGAGACAGAGAAAGAGAGGGAGAGAGAGAGAGAGAGAGAAAGAGGAGAGGGGGAGAGAAAGAGCACGAGAGGGAGACAGAGAAAGAGAGAGAGAGAGAGCGCGTGAGAGGGAGAGACAGAGAAAGAGAGGGAGAGAGCGCGTGAGAGGGAGAGAGAGAGAGAGAGTGATAGTGAGAGAAAGGGGAGGGAGAGAGAGGGGGGGAGAGAGTGCACAAGAAGGGAGACGGAGAGAAAGAGGAGAGGGGGAGAGAGAGTGCGAGAGAGAGAGAGAGAGAGAGAGAGAGAGAGAGAGTGAGAGAGAGAGAAGGAGAGGGGAGAGGGAGAGCGCGCACGTGAGAGAGAGGGAGAAGGAGAAGGAGAGAGAGGGAGAAGGAGGGAGAGAGAGAGAGAGAAGCGAAAGAAAGGAGACAGAGAATGGTATAAACAACGTTGTGTACAGTTGAGAGAAACATGAGCTGATAGCAGGCGAGCTGGCTGTAAAGGCCATGTTTAACATGTGATCACACGGCAACAAGGTCACACTGTGGAGAAACCCGTACTGACCTGCCCTTGCCAACTAGAGTCACATGGCATTGCCTCAGAATCCACAATAACCTTTCGCCTCGCCCTGGGTAAATTTTCCATTACCTTCACCGACTTACCTGCAATTAACTGTTCCCCTTGTAAAATGCAGTTAGAGATTGAGATTGCAGCAGCAGCCTGGGTGTGTGTGAGTGAGTGTGTGTGATTCTGTATCAGAGCGGGAGGGAGGGGAGTCTGTGTGTGTGAGTGTGTCAGTGTTTGTCTGTGTCAGTGTCTGTGTGTGAGTGTCTATCTCTCTGTATACATGTGTGAGTGTGCCAGTCACTGCATATGTGTGTGTGTCACTGTCTACATGTGTACATGCCCCTGATGGTGTGTGTGTGTGCGCGTGAGTGTGTGTGTGTGTGTGCGCATGAGTGTGTGTGTGTGTGTGCGCATGAGTGTGGTTGTGTGTGCGTCTGTGTGAGTATCTGTATGACTGTTTGAGTGTGTGTGTGCATGTGTGTGTGTGCATGTGTATATGAGTGTGTATCCGTATGACTGTGTGTGTGTCTGTATGACTGTGTGTGCATGTGTGTGTATATGTGTGAGTGTCCATATAATTGTGTGTGTGAGTGTGTGCACCTTGTGTCTGTATGATTGGGTGAGCAAGTATATGTGTATAAGAGTGTGTTTGTGTGTATATTGGTGTGAGTGTCCATATGACTGTGTGTGCGTGAATGTGTGCATGCGTGTCCCTGTGAGCGGGTGTGTGTGTATGTGCGTGCGTGTGTGAGTGTGTATTTGCATCTGTGTGTGTGTGAGTGTGCGTGTCTGTGAGAGTGTATTTGCATATGTGTGTGTGTGTGAGTGTATTTGCATATGTGTGTGGGAGTGTGTGCGTGAGTGTGAGAGTGTATTTGCATCTGTGTGTGTGTGTGAGTGAGTGTGTGTGTGAGAGTGTATTTGCATCTGTGTGTGTGTGTGTGTGTGAGAGTGTATTTGCATCTGTGTGTGTGTGTGTGAGTGTGTGTGTGTGAGTGAGTGTGTATGTGTGAGTGAGTGTGTGTGTGAGAGTGTATTTGCATCTGTGTGTGTGTGAGTTAGTGTGTGTGTGAGGGTGTGTTTGCATCTGCGTGTGTGTGAGTGTGTGTGTGTGTGAGAGTGTATTTGCATCTGAGTGTAAGTGTGTGTGAGAGAGAGTGAGTGTGCACACGCCCCATGTGGTGTCCCCGCTGCAAGGCTGGGCTACACAAGTCTGCTGGAGGACAACTCTTAAGGTCAGGCACGTCAATCCAACGGCCCATCCATAGCCCTGCTGACACCGCCACATCCCGGCTCCCCCACCCGCCCTGCTCCCTGCCCCCACCCCCCCACCTGTCTGTAACCCCAGGAGCCCCCCCCCCCAAAACCCACACCTGGGGCAAGGGTGCCTCCGTGGCTCAAGGCCTCCTCCTGGTGGCAGTGCAGTGCACTGCAGCCGGGGCAGGTGGGGTCAGAACTGAGCCCCTCTAAACCCCTCCACCTCAACTCAACCCGCGTTTGCCCACAGTTGTACGGTTCGGGGCAATCGGCGCAGCGCAAGGCCCAACAAGCTGCAGGAACACTCGGCCGTTAAGCTGGAAATGGCGCAGGGAAGATTTAGGAGGGTGTTGCCAGGACTCGAGGGGCTGAGATATAGGGAGAGGCTGGGCAGGTAGGACTTTGTTCCTTGGAGGCTGTGGGGTGATCCTACAGAGGTGTATAAGGGCTATAGATGGAGTCCTTCATGCAGGGGAGGGGAATTGTGGTCAGCGTGGATAAGTTGGGTCAAGGGCCCTGTTTCGTGCTGTACTGTACCTATCACCCGAGGTCAGGATCGAACCGTGCTCTTAGCAGCTGAGCCATCGTTCTGGCCTTTAAAATCAGTCAACTCATCCACACTATTTAGGTTATCAGCCAAGAAGGCACACCAATGCCTCTACTTCCTGAGGAGACTGGGGACATTTGGCACGTCTCCAGTGACTCTGACAAGCATCTACAGATGTACCGTAGTAAGCACACTGTCGGGTTGCATCACAGCCTGGTTTGGGATCAAGACTGCAGGAAATTACAGAGAGTTGTGGATGTGGCCCAGTCCGTCACACACACACCAGACTCCCCACCATGAGTCTGAAGAAGGGTCTCTCCAGAGATGCTGCCTCACCCGCTGAGTTTCTCCAGCATCTTGCATCTACCCACCATCGACTCCATCTACACTTCACACTGCCTCGGGAACGAAAGCAGCCGACACAATCAAGGACTTGTCCCTCCCCGGTCATTCCTTCTTCTCCCCACTCCCATCCGGCAGAGGTATAGAAGCTTGGAAGCGCGCACCACCAGACTCAGGAACAGCTTCTTCCCCTCTGTCATCAGGATTCTGAACGGCCCTTCCATAAGATAGGGTGCTGTCCGATTCACCTCTACCCCATTGCGGACATTGGACTTTGTCTGTGGAACTGGTGCGCTACAATGCTGAGAACTATATTCTGCACTCTGTATCTTCCCCTTTGCTCTACCTGTTGTACTTGAGTTTGACTTGATTATATTACTAATCAGGGGTTATGGGGAGAAGGCTCTTCCCATCGTTTATGAAACAGTTAGACAGGTACATGGACAGGACAGGTTTGGAGGGATATGGACCAAGCGCGGGCATGTTGGGCTGGAGTTAGATGGGACACTGAGTTGGCCGGTGTGGGCGAGTTGGGCTGAAGGGCCTGTTTCCACACTGTGTTACTCTATGGCTCTGAGGCAGGTAAAATGGGGTTCGGAGGGAGAGATAGATCAGCCATGATTGAATGGCGGAGTAGACGATGGGCCGAATGGCCTAATTCTGCTCCTATCACTTATGACCCTCATGTATCGTCTTTCTGCTGAATGGTTAGTGAGCAACAAAACGTTTTTCACTGTACCTCGCTACACATGCCAATAAACTAAACTAATTCTGCTCCTATCACTTATGACCTGTGGGACGATAGTATAATTGAAGAGACTTTTGGATAGGCAGATGGATATGCTGAGGAATGGAAAGACTTAAATAGACATATGGAGGGATATGGATCATGTGCAGGCAGATAAGGGTTGGTCATGGCATCATGTTCAGCACAGACATTGTGGGCCGAAGGGCCTGTTCCTGTGCTGTGTTTCAATCCTGGAGTTTCTGGGGGTGTTGGGAGGCTGGGGAATGGAATGGAAGGGGCTCGGAGAAGGTATGTACTTCAAGGGGCACAGGTGTGGTGGCTGACTCTAGGCTTTCTGTTTGTGTTCCAGTTGTCAAATTCATGGAGGTATGGAAGAAGAGCTACTGCAGGCCGATCGAGTCTCTAGTCAACATCCAGCAGGAGCACCCGGAGGAGTTTGAGTACATCTTCAAGCCGTCCTGCGTGCTCCTCCTACGCTGCGGGGGGTGCTGCAACGACGAGAGCCTGGAGTGCGTCCCCACCGAAGTACACAACGTCACCATGGAGGTGAGGGGGAGATCGCGTGGCCGCCCCCCTGTGGCCACCGCCGGGGTAGCCTCGCCTCGCCGAATCCTCCAGCGCGGGACACAAGGAGGGCACTAGGTGCTGGAGTAGCCCGGGCGGCACGGTGGCGCAGCGGGTAGAGCCGCTGCCTTACAGCGCCAGGGTCCCAGGTTCGATCCTGACCCCGGGGGGGGGCTGTGTGTGTGTGTGTGTGTGTGTGTGTGTGTGTGTGTGTGTGTGTGTGTGTGTGTGTGTGTGTGTGTGTGTGTGTGTGTGTGTGTGTGTGTGTGTGCGCGTGTGTGCGTGTGTGTCTGTGTGTGTGTCTGTGTGTGTGTGTGTGTGAGAGTGTGTCTGTGTGTGTGTCTGTGTGTGTGTGTGTGTGCGCATGTGTGTGTCTGTGTGTGTGTGTCTCTGTGAGTGTGTGTGTGTGTCTGTGTGTGTCTGTGTGTGTGTGTATCTGTGTCTGTGTGCGTGTCTGTATGCGTGTGCGTGCGTCTGTGTGTGTGTGTGCGTCTGTGTGTGTGTGTATCTGTGTCTGAGTGTGTGTGTGCGTGCGTGCGTCTGTGTGTGTGTGTATCTGTGTTTGAGTGTGTGTGTGCGTGTGTGTGTGCGTCTGTGTGTGTGTGTATCTGTGTTTGAGTGTGTGTGTGCGTGTGTGTGTGCGTCTGTGTGTGTGTGTATCTGTGTTTGAGTGTGTGTGTGCGTGTGTGTGTGCGTCTGTGTGTATCTGTGTCTGAGTGTGTGCGTGCGTGCGTACGTCTGTGTGTGTGTGTATCTGTGTCTGAGTGTGTGCGTGTGTGTGTGCGTCTGTGTGTGTGTGTATCTGTGTTTGAGTGTGTGTGTGCGTGTGTGTGTGCGTCTGTGTGTGTGTGTATCTGTGTTTGAGTGTGTGTGTGCGTGCGTGCGTCTGTGTGTGTGTGTATCTGTGTTTGAGTGTGTGTGTGCGTGTGTGTGTGCGTCTGTGTGTATCTGTGTCTGAGTGTGTGTGTGCGTGCGTGCGTCTGTGTGTGTGTGTATCTGTGTTTGAGTGTGTGTGTGCGTGCGTGCGTCTGTGTGTGTGTGTGTGTATCTGTGTTTGAGTGTGTGTGTGCGTGTGTGTGTGCGTCTGTGTGTATCTGTGTCTGAGTGTGTGTGTGCGTGCGTCTGTGTGTGTGTGTATCTGTGTTTGAGTGTGTGTGTGTGTGCGTGCGTCTGTGTGTGTGTGTATCTGTGTTTGAGTGTGTGTGTGCGTGCGTGCGTCTGTGTGTGTGTGTATCTGTGTTTGAGTGTGTGTGTGCGTGTGTGCGTGCGTCTGTGTGTATCTGTGTCTGAGTGTGTGTGTGCGTGCGTGCGTCTGTGTGTGTGTGTATCTGTGTCTGAGTGTGTGTGTGTGTGTGTGCGTCTGTGTGTGTGTGTATCTGTGTTTGAGTGTGTGTGTGTGTGTGTGCGTGCGTCTGTGTGTGTGTGTATCTGTGTCTGAGTGTGTGTGTGTGTGTGTGCGTCTGTGTGTATGTGTGTGTATCTGTGTTTGAGTGTGTGTGTGTGTGTGTGTGTGTGTGTGTGTATCTGTGTTTGAGTGTGTGTGTGTGTGCGTGTGTGCGTCTGTGTGTGTGTGTATCTGTGTCTGAGTGTGTGTGTGCGTGCGTGCGTCTGTGTGTGTGTGTATCTGTGTCTGAGTGTGTGTGTGTGTGTGTGCGTCTGTGTGTGTGTGTATCTGTGTCTGAGTGTGTGTGTTTGAGTGTGTGTGTGTGTGTGTGTATCTGTGTTTGAGTGTGTGTGTGCGTGCGTGCGTGCGTCTGTGTGTATCTGTGTGTGTGTGTGTGTGTGTGCGTGCGTGCGTGTGTGTGTGTGTATCTGTGTTTGAGTGTGTGTGTCTGTATGGAGTTTGCACGTTCTCCCTGTAACCACGTGGGTGCTCCGGTTTCCCCCCCCCCCACATTCCAAAGACGTGCGGGTTTGCGGGTTAATTGGCACTCCCTGGTGTGTAGGGAGTGGATGAGAAAGTGAAATAAAACAGAACAGGTGTAAACAGGTGATGGATGGTCAGCATGGACTCAGTGGGCCGAAGGGCCTGTTTCTGTGCTTTATCTCTGAACTAAGCTGAACGATCCACGTTCCCTTAGAGACTCTTGGTGGCACGGTGGCGCAGCGGTAGGCTTGCTGCCTCACAGCGCCAGAGACCCGGGTTCGATCCCGACTACGGGTGGTGTCAGTGCGGAGTTTGTACGTTCTCCCCGTGACCCATGTGGGTTTTCTCCAAGATCTTCGGTTTCCTCCCGCGCTCCAAAAACGTAGAGGTTTAAGAATAAGGGGTAAGTAAGCCATTTAGAACGGAGACGAGGAAACACTTTTTCTCACATAGTGTTGTGAGTCTGTGGAATTCTCTGCCTCAGAGGGCGGTGGAGGCCGGTTCTCTAGATGCTTTCAAGAGAGAGCTAGATAGGGCTCTTAAAAATAGTGGAGTCAGCGGGATATGGGGAAAAGGCAGGAACGGGGTACTGATTGGGGGATGATCACATTGAATGGCGGTGCTGGCTCGAAGGGCCGAATGGCCTACTCCTGCACCTATTGTCTATTGTTTGTAGGTTAATCGGCGTGGTGTAAATGTAGAAATTGTCCCTAGTGTGTGTGTAGGATAGCGTTAGTGTGCGGGGATCCAGTGGGCCGAAGGGCCTGTTTCCGCGCTGTATCTCTGAACTCCTGGATAAATAGGACGGGTGGTGCCATTTTAAAAAGGGAGACGAGGAAAGGCAGCAATGTCATTCACGGACAGTTTACAAGGGCAGTGTGCGCAAAACCCTGGCACCCTCTCCGTCTCTGACCTCCACGACCTCAGCAACACCAATGAACAGCGGGCTCAGCCCGGCTCGGACCTCGAGACAATGAATTTTGTCCGAGGCTAGTTCTATATATATACACACATATGTATATTTATTTTTAAACGTCAGTTTGTGGCAGTCAAGGCCAAACTCGACAGCCAACGAACAGCTTCCAAAATAGCTTGCTAGTTTAGTGTATTCTCGCGTGTGCAGGGAAAAGCTTTTTTTGTTGTGGGCTGTGTGCAGTCCGTGGAAAGGCCCACGGCCTACAGGTGTGAGTAGGAAGGAACTGCAGACGCTGGCTTGCACCGAAGATAGACGCAAAATGCCGGAGTAATTCGGCGTCTGCGGAGAAAAGGGGATAGATGACGTTTCGGGTCGAGAGCCTTCTTCAGACGTTGCCGCACTATTTTCACTGTGGTAATGGCCTTGTCTATCTGTTCAAGAAGGAACTGCAGATGCTGGAAAATTTGAAGGTGGACAGAAAATGCTGGAGAAACTCAGCGGGTACAGCAACATCGATGGAGCGAAGGAAATAGGCAACGTTTCGGCCCGAAACCCTTTGGGTTTCGGCCCGAAACGTTGTCTATTTCCTTTGGGTTTCGGGCCCGAAACGTTGCCCATTTCCTTCGCTCCATAGATGCTGCTGCACCCGCTGAGTTTCTCCAGCATTTTTGTCTACCTTCTATGTCTATCTGTCTCTATCTTCACAGTGCACAGATGCAGGATGAAGGAACTAATGTTTAGTGCAAGATAAAGTCCAGTCAAGTCCGATAAAAGATGGACCGAGGGTCTCCAATGAGGTAGATGTTAGGCTAGGACCGCTCTCTAGTTGGCGAGATGATGATTCAGTTGCCTGATAACAGCTGGGAAGAAACTGTCCCCGAATCTTTAAGAATGAGGAGTAGGCCATTTAGAACAGAGACGAGGAAACACTTTTTCTCACAGAGAGTGGCGAGTCTGTGGAATTCTCTGCTTCAGAGGGCGGTGGAGGCGGGTTCTCTGGATGCTTTCAAGAAAGAGCTAGATAGGGCTCTTAAAGGTATCGGAGTCAGGGGGATAGGGGAGAAGGCAGGAACGGGGTACTGATTGGGGATGATCAGCCATGATCACATTGAATGGCGGTGCTGGCTCGAAGGGCCGAATGGCCTACTCCTGCGCCTATTGTCTATTGTCTGTAGGTTAATCGGCTTGGTGTAAATGTAGAAATTGTCCCTAGTGTGTGTGGGTACTGATTGGGGATGACATTGAATGGCGGTGCTGGCTCGAAGGGCCGAATGGCCTACACCTGCACCTCTATTGTCCATTGTCTAATCTGGCGGGTTGCGTATTCACACTCCTGTACCTCTTGCCCTGATGGGAGAGGGGAGAAGAAAGAGCTGTTATATTGGACATAGTGCAGAGAAGGGTATCCATTGGGCAAAACCTGGCTTGTTCACCCATCGGTAATATCACCCATCCCTTCTCTCGGCCTGTCCCGCTGAGTTACTCCAGCACTTTTTTTTTGTCTATGTTCGGTTTAAACCAACATCTGCAGTTCCTTCCGACAATTTGTCCGGCTTGACGTTGTTTGCTGATAGTCAGAGAGTCACACAGCACAGAAACAGACTCTTTGGCCCAACTTGCCCATGCTGATCAATATGCCTCATCTGCACTAGTCCCACCTGCCTGCATTTGGCCCACATCCCTCTGAATCCTTCCCACACGTTCTCGATAAGGGGGGGGGGGGAGGTTTGTTCGATGGTATTTAGAGCATGAACAGATCACTAAAGAGAGCTTGTTATTTATCCCACAGATAATGAAAATCAAACCCCACCACGTGGAACATTTAAGACTGATGCACTTTGAACAGCACAGTAAATGTATCTGCAGGTGAGACATTTGTTTGTGTTGGGTTCCGTGGTCTGTGAGCCGGGCTGATTGGGCTAAGGGAGGGGGGAGGGGAGGTATTTGCCAGCATTGGGAGCTCCTTCCGCAATAGTCCATGTGACCCACTGTACCCCCAGTTCCCCCGGGAGAGGGAAGGGGTAACACGCTGGAGGAAGCCAGTGGGTGCGATGCAACATACCAGGGGGAAAGGGAGAGCGTGCCGCACACTGTACCCCCAGGCCAGGGGGAAGGGAGACAGTGTGACACACTGTACCCCAAGACCAGGGGGAAGGGAGAGGGTGTGACACACTGTACCCCCAGGCCAGGTGGAAGGGAGAGGCTGTGACACACTGTACCCCCAGGCCAGGGGGAAGGGAGAGGGTGTGACACACTGTACCCCAAGTCCAGGGGGGGAGGAGAGGGTGTGACACACTTTACCCCAAGTCCAGGGGGAAGGGAGAGGGTGTGACACACTGTACCCCAAGTCCAGGGGGAAGGGAGAGGGTGTGACACACTGTACCTCAGGTCTAGAGGGAAGGGAGAGCGTGTGACACACTGTACCCCCAGGCCAGGGGGAAGGGAGAGGGTGTGACACACTGTACCCCCAGGCCAGGGGGAAGGGAGAGGGTGTGGCACACTGTACTCCCAGGCCAGGGGGAAGGGAGAGGGTGTGACACACTGTACCCCAAGTCCAGGGGGAAGGGAGAGGGTGTGACACACTGTACCCCAAGTCCAGGGGGAAGGGAGAGGGTGTGACACACTGTACCCCCAGGCCAGGGGGAAGGGAGAGGGTGTGACACACTGTACCCCCAGGCCAGGGGGAAGGGAGAGGCTGTGACACAGCATACCAGGGGGGAAGGAGAACATGCCGCACACTGTACCCCCAGGTCTAGAGGGAAGGGAGAGGGTGTGACACACTGTGCCCCCAGTCCTTCATAGGTGCATATGTTCTAGGTGCAGAATTGGGCCATTCGGTCCATCAAGTCTCCTTTGCCATTCAATCATGGCTGATCTATCTTACCCTCCCCTGCCCTGCCTTCTCCCCATAACCCTTGACACCTGTACTGACCAAGAGCCTGCATCTTAAAAATAGCCGTTGACTTGACCTCCACATTGTTCTGGATGACAGAATAATGTGTGAAATTATGTGTAGAAGGGTCTCGACCCGAAACGTTGCCTATTTCCCTGCGCTCCATAGATGCTGCCTCACCCGCTGAGTTTCTCCAGCTATTTTGTCTACCTTCTACTTACAATTCATCCTTTGTTTGTTCTGCAGACCAAAGAGAGCAGTCGAAGAGACACCACCAGAAAGGTAAGAAATGTCTCAACGCGGAAATAATAGCGATAGTTGAACAATATTTTAAAAAAGTATACTCACGTTGTCCGTCTCTCTGCGTGTGTTTGGTGCCTCCTGGTTGGAGAGTGTGGCCTCAGTCTTGTACCCCAGGGCAATATTAACTGCCAAACCTCTCCCCGCCCGCCAGGCATTGCTGCGTTGCAGTTGGCACCGGCTAATCATGTGCTGGGCTGTGGCCCAGGTGAAGAATTCACCTTCACCGCTGTTTGTGCGCCAACCTCTCTCTACAAGATGGTTTTCCTTTGCCTTCTCCTTGCCCATCTCCTCTCCTCTGCCGATGGTCTTGGCTGCACCCTGGCAGTGCCAACCAGGTCGCAACTGCGCCCCATTGCGTTTCCAGGATGCATTGGGCGTTCAGGTCAAATTGGGTTTGTGCAACCCAGTTCCTGCTCCAAACCCTTCCTCACGCACACATGACGCTCCTCTTTGGCTATAGATGGAACATCAAGGCTAACACTCCCCAAGCAAACCTGGACCACTTGAGCCAGAGGCATGGTAGACAGAGGTACATTGACCGAATGGTTCAACACACCTGGATTGTTGAGGAGAGACCCGATAGATGCTTGTAAAATCATGAGAGGCATGGATAATGAAGATAGGCACAGAACGCTGGAGTATCTCAGCAGGTCAGGCAGCATCACTGGAGAAAAATAATAGGTGACGTTTCGGATCGGGACTAGCTTCGGTATAAACCAGCATCTGCAGTCCCTTCTTACACATAGATAGGGTAGACAGCCAGAACCTTTTTCCCCAGAGTTGAAATGTCAAAGACTAGGGGTGAGTTTAGCTTTAAGGTGAGTGGGGACAAAGTGTAAAGGGGATGTGCGGGGCAAATCTCTTTGACACAGAGGGTGGTGGGTGTCTGGAACGCGCTGCCAGGGGTGGTGGTGGAGGCAGATATGGTAGCGGTGTTTAAGAGGCTCGTGGATGTGCAGGGAATGGAAGGGCACGGATCAAGTGCAAGCGGAGGCGGCTGTCTAACCTGGCGTCGCGTTGCAGATGGACATCGTGGGCCGAAGGGCCTGTTCCTGTGCTGTACTGCTCCATGTTGTATGGACGTTTGGGTGTGGCAAATCAGTGGAGGAGATGCAGAGGCAGTGACTAGGGGTGACTCACTCTTGAGAGCTGCCGGATTCCAGTGGGGGTTGCTCAGCCTACATGGGAGAGATGGTGGCCTCCATTGCTCCTTGCCCAAGGAGGGCAGCGGGGAGCTGGCAACCAAGGACTAAGGGGGGCATGGAGATGGAGGGACACAGGACCTACAGGGAAACAGGGGTCTGCTTCCCAGATACCAAGAATTAGCTTGAGGTTTATTAGTGTCACACGTACCAAGGTACGATGAACATTGGTTACTGATTGGGGATCACATTGAAAGGCGGTGCTGGCTCGAAGGGCTGAATGGCCTCCTCCTGCACCTATTTTCTATGTTTCTATGAACAGCATTATTCTGCATGCTATCGAATGAGATCAGATTCTACACATGAATGCAATCAAGTCAACAGGTAGAGCAAAGGGGAAGACACAGGGTGCAGAGTCTAGTTCTCAGCATTGTAGCGCACCAGTTCCACGGACAAAGTCCAATGTCTGCAATGGGGTAAGAGTTTATGGTTCAGAAGCCTGATAACAGAGGGGAAGAAGCTGTTCCGGAGTCTGGTGGTGCGTGATTTCAAGCTTCTGTACCTTCTGCCCGACGGGAGTGGGGAGAAGAAGGAATGACTGGGGTGGGACAGGGACAATTCTTTATTGTGTCGGCTGTTTTCCCGAGGGAGTGTAGATGGAGTGGATGGTGGGGAAGTCTGGTCTGTGTGTGACGGACTGGGCCACATCCACAACTGTCTGCAATTTCTTGCGGTGTTGGGCAGAGCTGTTCCCAAACCAGGCTGTGATGGTGACAGTGTGCTTCTGTAGAGGTCACTGGAGATGGGCTCATTTCCCTCGGTCTCGTGCGGAAGTTGAGGCGTCGGTGCGGCTTCTTGGCTCGGCTCTCTCTCGGAAAGTTAAATGATTATGGCAAAATGTGGCAGTGAATCTTTGCCTCATAATATCACGAGCCCGCTGGAGCTCACACACGTACTTGGCCAGTAGTTACACGGTGGCCCCAAGGTCCCATTCTGTTTGGTCCCCGTGTTGAATCAACAGCAATTGTCAAATGGATTTGGCGTCGAGTGTAGTGTTCAGTTGGTTCTTTCTCTGACCAGTGTTTAATTCCGTGTGGCTAGACACAAAAGGCGGAGGAAACTCAGCGGGACAGGCAGCATCTATGGACAGAAGGAATGGGTGACGTTTCGGGTCGAGACTATTCTGCAGACTCTGTGTGGTTAATTCCGTATGGTTGATTTGTTTCTATGGCAATCCCAAAATGTCTATGGATATATATATATATATATATATACGTGTGTGTGTGTCTATATATATGTATATGTGTGTGTGTGTGTGTGTATGTATGTATATATATGTATGTGTATGTATATATGTGTATATGTATATATATGTGTGTGTGTATATATGTATGTATGTATATGTAAATTTATATATATGTATATATATATATATATGTGTGTATATATGTATGTATATGTATGTGTGTGTGTGTGTGGATTTTAATTGTATTAAATACATATATATATATACATAATTTTTATTTATATATATATACATAATAAAGATAATAATTTCTGGTATATATATATATATATCCACATTCCCTTGATATATATGCGTGCATTTTAATTTTATTAAACAAATAAACATATAATAATAAAAGTTGTATTCATTGAAGTATATATTTATATATTTCAATGAATATTAATTTTATTATATATTATAAATAATTATATATTATATATGTATAATGAGACAATCCCTCGATATATATGCATTGATTTTTATTTTATTAAATAAATATACAAACAGTCAAATTGATAATTGTATTGAAGTCTATATATATAAGGAAGGAACTGCAGATGCTAGTTTACTCTGAAGGTGGCCACTAAATGCTGGAGTAACACAGCGGGACAGGGCAGCATCTCTGGAGAGAAGGAATGGGTCGGACGCAAGACTGTCTGCAGAAGGGTCTCGAGCCGAAACGTCACCCATTCCTTCTCTCCAGAGATGCTGCCTGTCCCGCTGACTTACTCCAGCATTTTACACACACACACACACATTTAATATTCACCGATCCCAATCTTGAAACTCTGGTGTGCTCCTGAAAAAAAACAGTGGGATATACACTCCTAGATTTTCACAGAACATTTCCTCTCCAAAGAACTAGGACCCTTCTTGATGCTCCATTTGTACAAGACCTTGGTGAGGCTGAAACTTGGTGTGCATTGGTGGTCACCCTGATGTCGGCTGTGATTTAGCTTGAAATAGTCCCAAGAAGACTCACGAGGATGTTGCCGTGGGTCTGAGCTATAGAGGGAGGTTGGGCAGGTTCGGACTTTATGCCCTGGGGTGAAGGAGGATGGGAAGTGATGTTACGGAGGTGTATAAGATCCTGAGAGGGATGGATAGGGTGGATGCTCAGAGCCTTTAACCCAGAGGAGGGGGATCAAGAACCAGAGGCTCATCGGTTTGAGGTGGGAGGGGGATATATTTCATAGAAACCTAAGGGGCAACGTTTTCACACAGAGGGTGTAGGAAGGAACTGCAGGTGCCAGTTTAAACCGAAGAAAGACACAAAAACGCTGGAATAACTCAGTGGGACAGGCAGCATCTCTGTCGAGAGCCAAAACGTCACACATTCCTTCTCTCCATAGATGCTGCCTGTCCCGCTGAGTTACTCCAGCTTTTTGTGTCCATCTTAGGGTAGTGGGTGTGTGGAACGAGCTGCCAGAAGAGGTAGTTGAGGCTGGTACTATAATATCATGTAAAATACATTTGGACAGGTACATGGATAGGAAAGAGCTACAGAGAGAGGTTGGGCAGGTTCGGACTTTATTCCCTGGGGTGCAGGCGGATGAGAGGTGATCTTACAGAGGTAAACACCAGCAAATGGGGGTGGCATAGATGGGGCACCTTGGTTGGTGTGAATGATTTAGCTGACTGGCCTGTTTCCCTGCTGGATGTCGCTACGATTCTATCTCCTGAAGGAAAGCCCATTGTAGTCAGCTTTGCCCTCCAAGTGTTGACGTCCATCGTGACCTAGTGCAGTTTGGTGGGGCCGCAAAGCTTCCGTGCCGCATGAGTCTTCCTCTGGCCTTTGACTGAGGCTTCAAAATGCACACCTGGCCGGCAGGCTGACCAGATATCCCTACTGCCTTGTAAAGCTGAGACCCACCAAGAGATCTCACTACCACCTCCACATTACACCACATTTTACAGCTGATAAGGCCGCTCGGAGGCCTTTGAGAGAGTGCGCGCTGGCCGGCAGAGACCACAGGACAGTACAGTCTGAAGAAGGGTTTCGGCCTATTTCCTTCGCTCCATAGATGCTGCTGCACCTGCTGAGTTTCTCCAGCCTTTTTGTGTCCCACAGGACAGTACAGTACAGCACAGGAACAGGCCCTTCGGCCCACAATGTCCGTGCTGGACACGGCGCTAATCTCCTCTGACCGAAAGCAACTTGTGACACTGGCAGTAAGCCGGCAGAGAAGTGGGGGGGTGGGGATGGGTTGGGCGCAGCGGCAGAGTTGCTGCCTCACAGCGCCAGAGACCCAGGTTCCATCCTGACTACGGGTGCTGTCTGTACGGAGTTTGTGCGTTCTCTCTCCGTGACCGCGTGGGTTTTCTCCGAGTTTGCTCCGGTTTCCTCCCACATCCCAAAGACGTGCAGGTTTGTCGTTCAATTAGCTTTGGTAAAGATTGTGAATTATCCCTAGTGTGTCGGAGAGGGCGAATGTGCGGAGGTCGCTGGTCGGTGCGGTCTCGGCGGGCTGTTTCTCTGCTGTATCTCTAAATTAAACAAAGTGTAGATGCAACACTTTGTGAAGTTGGAATCCACCTAGAAACTGTGTCCATCGCGAGGCAGAGGCAGAGGCAGAGGCACGGTTTGTTGGTGCCACGGGTTCAAAAAGGCAGCCCCTCTTCCTCTCCTCCTGGTTGTTGGTGAGCAGGGGAGAGGACAGGTATGTGACAGGGAGAGAGGGGGGGGGGGGGGGGGGGGGGGGGGAGGAGGAACAAGAGTAGGAAAGCCAACCTGAAGAAAGGTCCCGGCCATGAAATGTCACCAATCCAAGTTCTTCAGAGATACTGCCTGACCTGCTGAGTTACTCCAGCGCATTTTAGAGGAGGAAATGGTTGGGTTGCAAGAGAAAGAGGGGGAGAGAGTAGGGAATGGGGCAAAAATGCCTAAGGCAGAGAGAGAGAGAGTGAAAAAGAGCGAGAGAGAGAGAGAATATGGACAAAATAATGAAGGGTGATGGAGCACTCTTCTCTATAAATGTGACCAAAATGCCCACTAACATGGAGCTACTGATTTAGAGAAAGTCAGTGTCTGATGGGGAAGAGTTTGCGGACACAAACACTCTCTTGCCATCGAGCTGTTCTCTGCCCCCCCCCCCCCCCCCCCCCCAATCTCCCAGCCGCAAACCTGTCGTGCCAATTCCTTGCTTGTCGATTTGCATGTGTTAATGTGTTTCTTTGCCCGACCTTTTGCTGTAGACTTAGAGATGTCTTTTGTTACCTTTTTGCAGTCACTGTGAGCCTTGCTCAGAGAAGAGAAAGCACTTGTTTGTTCAGGATCCAAAGACCTGTAAATGTTCCTGTAAATTCACACACTTGCGTTGCAAGTCAAGGGGTCTTGAGTTAAATGAACGGAGTTGCAGGTTCGTCAGATAAAGCTTGCTTCTTGCTTGACTTTTCTTGTTCTGTTTAACCCATGCCAGTGTCTGTGCTGTGTGCCTTGTGACTCTTTTTGTTTCGTTTTTTGTCGGTTTTTTTCGCCCAATTTCTCGGCCACAAGTGTTGGGGCTGGGGGGCTGTGGCGGGGAGGTGGTGAGGGGAGGTCACAGGTCGGTGCCCGGAGGTTGAGGGGTCACCGTGCGTGGCCACAGGTCAGAGGTCGGGGAGGTCAGGGGGGGCGGTGGCACCGATTGGCGGTCAGCGAGCGAGGGTGTCGTTGCCCCGTTGGCATTGGCGGGAGGCCAGGGGTCGCCACCCGACAGCAGTGGTCAGAGGTCAGGGTTCGCCATGTGCCAATAGAGTTTAAGGAGGTCAGAGTTCGCCCCCACCCACACAGGTCAGAGGTTAGGGAGGGCAAAGTTTACCACCCACCAGCACTGATCAAAGGTCAAGGGTTCTTAGCCGCCCATTCCTTCTCTCCAGAGATGTTGCCTGTCCCGCTGAGTTACTCCAGCACTTTGTGTCTATCTACGGTGTAAACCAGCATCTGCAGTTCCTTCCTACACACAGGGTCACGTTCCTCATCATTCTCAACACTTGAGTTCCAAAAGAGTTCAATTATAATATGCACTGGCTTAATTTGGTTTAGTTTAGTTTAGGGATTCAGTGCGGAAACAGGCCCTTCAGCCCACCGAGTCCGTGCCGGCCAGCGATCCCCGCAGACTAGCGCCATCCTACACACTATGGACAATTTACAATCTTTACCGAAGCCAATTAAACATGAAAACCTGCACCTCTTTGGAATGTGGGAGGATACCGGAGCTTTCGAGAGAGACCTAGATCGGGCTCTTAAAAATAGCGGAGTCAGGGGATGTGGGGAGAAGGCAGGAACGGGGTACTGATTGGGAATGATCAGCCATGATCACATTGAATGGCGGTACTGGCTCGAAGGGCCAAATGGCCCACTTCTGCACCTATTGTCTATTGTCACCCTGGAGAAAACCCAAGCGGTCACAGAGGGAGAATGTACAAACTGTGTACGGACAACACCCCCGTAGTCAGGATGGAACTCGTGTCTCTGGCGCTGTGAGGCAGCAACTCTACCGCTGCACCACCTAATGGCTTCATTCAATCGGAAATGCGTAGCCGCTGCAGCTTAACATGCCATTTAACGCAAGACGCACAAATAAATATACAATCTGTAATACAACGACAAAGGTCCCAACCCCACGTTCTCCAGACTGCCTGACCCGCTGAATTACTCCAGCGCTCTGTGTCCATTTTTGTAACCCAGCATTTGCTGTTCCTTGTATTTATTGCCTTGAGACGTCAGTGTCGATGGCAAGGCTGCAGAAACAAAACCTCTCCTTCATTAACATTGTGACAGAGGTAGTGACACCTTAAATTAGTGGACTCCAGCTTAATGGGCACAGCTTGAGTGTATGCCAGTTGAGATGTATATCCGCTGAATCACACGCCAGTGAGCCGGCTCCCATCCTGACTCCAGGGGCAGTGTGGGGGGAACACGAAGGGAATGTGGGGAGAACAGGAAAAACAGGAGGGGGTGTAGGATTAGGCAGGGTCGGCACTGACCCGATGGGCCAAACAGCCTGGCTCCACTCTGTGTGTGAGTGTCAGTGTGCACGACAGAGACCCAGAGTCACACAGCGTGGAAACAGGCCCTTCGGCCCATCTTGCCCACGCTGGCCAACATGCACTAGTCCCACCTGCCTGTGTTTGGCCCACATCCCTCCAAACTTGCCCCAGCCATGCACCTGTCTAACTGTTTGGTCAACCAGAGGGCGAAGCTTCGGTAGTGCCCATCGATCCACAAGGCCGGTAGCGACAGGCACGGTACCCATCTGAACCCCGTCACCCCAGTGGGCAGCCGAGCCTGGCGGCCAATTGACCAGCCAGCTAATTAATTAATTCATTGATTGATTGATAGATAGATTCATTGATTGACTAATCAATTAATAAGCCACTAATTGACTTGTGTTTCTATCTGTGCACGGCAAGCTGATAACTGCTTGGAAAACTCAGCAAATTCTCTGCCCCTTTTCCGAGCCCTTTCTAACCAGCCACCCCCCCCTCCTCCCCCATTTGTTGCCCATCATAACTGCTTCCCCTCACCCCCACCCCTCCCCTCCCCTCACCCCGCCAGCTGCCAGTCACACCTCCTAACCTCTCCGCATGCGGCGCTCGGCCAGTGTGGGGTTAGTTTGAGTTTGCTTCAGAGAGGGATCACGGCAAAACAGGCCCTTGGGCCCATCGAGTCCGTGCCGGCCATCGAGCGCCCGCCCACACTGGTTCTATCTCTCTCTGTCCCACTCTCCCAGCGGAAGGGGGAGAACCAGCAAGGGGAAGTCCCTACAAGTCCGACGTGTCTTTGGGACGTGGGTGGAAAGGGGAGCACCAGGTTGGTCACGGGGAGAACGTGCAAACTCCACAAACACACACACACTCGAGGTCAGGGTCGAACCTGGGTTTTTGGTGCCGAAGTTCCCCACCTCCCTCCCGCAGTTCTCCGTGCTTCATACATAAGGTGGGCTTCACAGATAAGCAAAGCTCCTTAAAGACAGCTGAGGCACTCTGGCCTAAGTTTATTTTCTTGGGGAAGAAAAGACACAGAGTGCTGGAGTAACTCAATGAGTCTGGCAACATTTCTGGAGAACTGGGATAAGCAACATTTCAGGTTGGGCTCCAGCTCCCGTCGAGACCCATAACGTCACCCATCCATGTTCTCCAGAGATGCTGCCTGACCTGCTGAGTTACTCCAGCTACTTTGTCAACCAGCATCTGCAGTTCCTTATCCCTTTATTGACTTGGGATGTTGGTGTCGGTGGCACGGCCAATAAATAAACCCCCTCTCTTATTAACATCGCGACTGAGATAGCCGCACCTTTTGACTGGGGCATCTGGTGGCAGCCATATTGGCTGAAGAAGGGACCCAACCCGAAACGTCACCTGTCCATGTTCTCCACAGATGCTGCCTGGCCCGCTGAGTTACTCCAGCACTCTGTGTCTAACCATGTCAGCTGGTGTGTAGTCAATATGAATTAGGTTTAGGTTTATTATTGTCACCTGTACCGAGGTACAGTGAAAAGCCTTGTTCTGCACGCTGTCCAAACACACCAGATATACCGCACATAGATACAATCAGTTTAAACTCGAGTGCAATGGGTAGAGCAAAGGGGAAGATACAGAGTGCAGAATATAGTTCTCAGCATTGTAGCGCACCAGTTCCACAGACAAAGTCCAATGTCCGCAATGGGGTAGAGGTGAATCGGACCGAGGCCTAGTTCATGGAAGGGCTGTTCTGAAGCCTGATAACAGAGGGGAAGAAGCTGTTCCTGAGTCTGGTGGTGCGCGCTTTCAAGCTTCTGTACCTTCTGCCGGACGGGAGCGGGGAGAGGAAGGAATGACCAGAGTGGGACATCTGTTAAGTTGAGAAAGCGTAGCTGAGTCTTTCACCAGCGGACAATGGACCCGATGGGGTCTGACTGCAACCCTTCAACAGTCTACGACACAAAGACTAGAGGTTTATTGAAATTCCTGATGTATTGGTTTCCAAGTCACAGGATAGAAGGGATGGGTGTGTAGGAAAGAGGAGGATGATGGGGAGGGAAGGGTTTAGACTTGAAACTTTAGAGATGCAGCGCGGAAACAGGCCCTTCAGCCCACTGAGCCTGCACTGACCAACAATCACCCCATACACTAGCGGTATTTACGCACTAGGGACAATTTCGAATTAATTTACAAACCTGTGAGTCTTTGGAGTGTGGGAGGAAACCAGAGCACCCGGAGAAAACCCACATTGGCAGTGAGATAACGGACAAACCCCATACAGACAGCACCCGTGGTTAGGATGGAACCCGGGTCTGTGGCGCTGTGAGGCAGCAACTCTACCGCTGCGCCACCGTGCCGGCCAATTGAAGGGCAGTGCGGGGCCTCGGAGAATTGGTCTGCTCCAGATCCCAGGAGGGGCTCCGGCGCAGGTGGGACTAGGTCCCAGGTTCGATCCTGACTACGGGCGCTGTCTGTACATTCTCCCGTTGTCGTGCGTGGGTTTTCTCCGGGCGCCCCGGTTTCCTCCCACACTCTGAAGACGTACAGGTTTGAAGGTTAATTGGCTTGGTGTAAGTGCAAATTGCCCCCAGTGTGTGTGTGTGGGATAGTGTTGGTGTGCCGGTCAATCTCTAAACTAAACTGGTATCGCAGCCGTGCGCAAGAACTTTGCTCCCCTTGTGTTTAACAACCCACCCTCTGACACTCCAGGAATGTCAGCACATTCCTTGCCGGTGTTTTGCTAGCACTTTGCTACCGGGGCGGCAGGTACCAGTGACAAGGGTTTACATGAAGGGGAACATTATGGCATCACGTGCACTGATCTGGAAAGCCTTCCTTTAGCTGTTGAATGAAGCTGCGGGCTCGGGTTTGTTTGACCTGGAGACAATCATTAACCAGGCCTTGTGAAATAAATCACGTCTCCGGCAGCCAGAGTCCAAATGGATCCTTGAGCAGAATAACAAGGTGATAGGGGGGAGAGCGAGAGAGGAGGGGAGGGTGGATGAGGGTTGGGGGCTCGAAGCCGAGATGTGAAGGTAAAGAGCGTTTTACCCAGAGTAGGAGAACAAACCCAAATGCTTATTCTATTAGTTTAGAGATGCAACAGGCCCTTCGGCCTAATGGACAATAGACAACAGGTGCAGGAGGAGGCCATTCGGCCCTTAGAGCCAGCACCGCCATTCAATGTGATCATGGCTGATCATCCCCAATCAGTACCCCGTTCCTTCCTTCTCCCCATATCCCCTGACTCCGCTATCTTTAAGAGCCCTATCTAGCTCTCTCTTGAAAGCATCCAGAGAACCGGCCTCCACCGCCCTCTGAGGCAGACTCACAACTTTCTGTGTGGAAAAGTGTTTCCTCATCTTCTAAATGGCTTACCCCTTATGCTTAAATTGTGTCCCCTGGTTCTGGACTCCCCCAACATCGGGAACATGTTTCCTGCCTCTAGTGTCTCCAAGCCCTTGACAATCTTATATGTTTCAATGAGATCCCCTCTCATCCTTCTAAACTCCTGAGTGTACAAGCCCAGCCGCTCCATTCTCTCAGCATATGACAGTCCCGTCCCTAACATGCCAGAGAATATAATCTAGGCCTGTCCAACCTCTCCTTGTATAAGGTCCTCCTCGAATAAGGTCATGCGGCCATGTGATAGGAGCAGAATTAGGCCATTCGGCCCGTCAAGTCTACTCCGCCATTCAATCATGGCCGATCTATCTCTTCCTCCCGACCCCATTCTCCCGCCTTTTCCCCATAACCCCTGACACCTGTACTAATCCGGGCAGCATTCTAGTAAACCTCTTCTGCGCCCTGTTAATGGTGGTTACCGACACTTTAGGCCGAAGGGCGTGTTTTTTTGTCGCTGTGTGTACTGCGAATCTAATTTTTGTGCTTGTTCATGAGTTTATAATGCTGAGTGGCCTTCACTAACTCTGCCATTCTCTCCTTCTCTCTCTCCCTCTCTCTCTGTCCCTCTGTCTAGGTGCGAGAAGCCCAGGAGATGAACTGAGACCAACTCGATAGCAACAACTTCAACGAGTTACTGTAACCATTATCGTTTTTTTGTTTAAAGAAACCGACCTGTTTTACCTTTATTGAACAAGACATAAATGAAGAATAGGAGCACAGCACTTTCAATTTGTTTGGTACTACTTCTGAAAAAGTTGAAACAGCGGGAGAGAACATCGTGGCAAACCGCCTTTAGCAAATTGTGCGTGGCTATTATTGATGTAAAGGGTTAGTATTATTCAGGAAACATGCTGCTAAAAACACTTGGAGAAAGTACTTGGGGATGTGATGGATTCCTGGTTCAATTTATTGGGTCACCTTTAAAATAAAATTGACACGTATATATATATATATATATATACACATATACATATATATATATATGAAAATATAGAACTATATATTAAGAAACAAGCCGTGCGCACGCCTTCGTTGAGAGTCGGGGAGATTAAATATATATATTATGTATCAAGTTTTTGGACACGTTGAAACTTCACCTCCTGAGGACCTAAGACTTTTTTCCATGAATGGATGAAGATGTTTCAGTTGGAAGATTTTGGGGTTGGATTGGATGGGGAGACTGTGGAGAAGGAGGCTAGGGAGGTCATAGCACACTGCAAGAAGCCACGGAGAAGACCGCTGGCGTGCTTTACCCACAACCACGCCTTTGACACGTTGGTGGTGAACTTTGGCCGCCCCCCGCTGGAGTTGGGAGAAGGACTGGAGGGGTCCGGACTTTGGGGAGGGAGGGAGGGAGGGAGGGGAGGGGTCTATCTACTCACCCCCACCTCCACTTTGGGAGCTGCTGGTCCAAGCTCCCCGAGAGTGGGGAGAGGCGAAGATGTTTGTCGTTGGAGGGACTTTGGTCGCCGGGGAATTCCCTTGGCCGGCCCACTGAGCACGAGGCAGCCAAGAGCGATGCCAGCGGGGAGAGCGGGAGAGGGAGCGGACGCACTGGCGGGCCGCGGAGGTCCGGCGCCACGTGGTCGGGGAGAGCGGAGGCCCGCAGCGTGTGGTGTAAGGGCAAGGCGAGCGTCTGGTGATTAGCTGCTAGCACACAGACTGCAGAATATGTGAGTGGTCCCGTCCCGTCCCCCCCCCCAATCTCCTGCACTCCCCAGGCACCTTACAGCCGAGCGACAAGTATGGGGATGAGTCCAGTCCCATCTATAGTGGTCGTGGCAGTACCAACCTGCATCCTGATACACACTATACACACACATATTGATACACACACACACACACACTGATACACACATGAGCATGAGCCCCCTTGGTGGGATAGGGGGGGGTGGGTTGGCAGGAAGTGCCCCTATGGATGACACCAGCAAGCGGGGCAGAGCGCGATGCCGGCTGCAAGGCCCATCCCTGGCACATGGCCCCCGTCACCCCCCTCCCCTTCCTCACCAAGGGCCCTTCCTGACCGTCCCACCACTCTAGTTGACGGCCAACATGCCCTCCTCAGTCGCAGCCCAATTTCAGTCGAGTGCCTCGAACCATCTCTCCTTTGCACACACGACGGGGAGGACGGGAAAAGGCTGGGAGCGGGGAATCGGAGTGTTCGCTGTTCACAGGCCGTTTGTAAATGGATGGGAAAAGCAGGGTTTCATAGTTCCCATCTCTAACACCTTCCCTACAGCACGAGACCCCACCTTCCATCCGAGGACTTTGCATCTCTCCCCCCCCCCCCCCCCACCGCGACCGCGTGGGTTTTCTCCGGGCACTCCGGCCTCCCTAAGGACCTGTGGGGTCGGCAGGTATAACCGGCCCTCTGTTAGAATCGGCCCCGAGCGCGCAGGGAGTGGACGGGATAGCGTAGAGCTTGCGCGCACGGGCTCGCTCTCCGCGCCTGCCCGCCTTACTAGACCGAACCAAGCGAAGCTTTCTTGGCTCTTGACATTCCTTCTTCGGAGTTGATCAGGAGAATTCCTTCTTCCCCCTGGATAGGTACGCCTAGCCCTACCCCACCCCCCACCCCACCCCCACCCAGCCAAGACCATCTCCGCAAGTCTCCCGGGGCAAGCAAACCCTAAAAAAACTGCTGTGCATGTTGTACAATAACTGGGGGCATATTGGCTCTCGAATATCATGTCTGGTTAATATTAAAAAGCAGCTGAGTAAAGCAAAATCCACACTGATGATTCGTTGCATAATGTCTATAGTCACATTTTTAGAATATTTTTTTTGTCACTCGAAATATATTTATTGGGGCTACTGTCCTTATCAATAATTATTAAAATACTGTTTAAATATTAACACATTATTTTGGCCTAGATAATTATTCTGTAGTATCGCATATTTATTTTTGAACTAAAATATAAATGTTTTTTTTATTAAAAAATGTTAATTGTGAACTGCTTTTTTCTAGTTATCTTTTTGGGAGGTGCTACTGGGGAGGGTGGGTGGGCTTTGGGGGTTGGTGTGAGGGCAGAAGGTGGGCGGTGGGGGGGAGGATTTGACTGGGCATTGGCAAGGTGTTTTAAACTTGCTCCGTCGACTCCATCCAGGGACCACAGCAGCCCTTCAATGTGAGGCGGAGGGGCCTCCTCAAACCTCGCCGAGCGCTTGCCCTCGGTCCGCCAAAGCCCGCTGGATCTCCTGGCTGCCACCCATTTTAAATCCCCGTCCCTCTCCCGCACTGACACTCCTGTCCTGGGCCTCCTCCACTGCCAGAGTGAAGCCACACTCAAACTGGAGGGACAGCACCTCATATTCCACTTGGATAACTCACAATCCAGCGGTATGGACCTATGTGTGCTGTGGATGTGGCCCAGTCTGTCACACACACACCAGACTCCCCACCATCCACTCCGTCTACACTTCACGCTGCCTCGGGAAAGAAAGCAGCCGACACAATCAAAGACTTATCTCACCCCGGTCATTCCTTCTTCTCCCCGCTCCCGTCCGGCAGAAGGTACAGAAGCTTGAAAATGCGCACCACCAGACTCAGGAACAGCTTCTTCCCCTCTGTTATCAGGCTTCTGAACGGCCCTTCCACAAGCTAGGGTACTGCCCGATTCACCTCTACCCCATTGCGGACATTGGACTTTGTCTCTGGAACTGGTGCGCTACAATGCTGAGCATTGTATGCAGTAGTTGAAGTTAGGGGGAAGTTGCCGTTGCAGGAGCTCCGAAAAGCCGTCTCCCATCAGGGATCTGCGATCTCCCGATGTTCCTGTCCACCGGGCCTGTGGCCGGAGCTTCCGAAGCTGGGTCGCAACCGCTCGCCACCACAGCTCTTCCCACTCCTAAGACGGCCAGCTCCGCGATGGCGAGTCCGCAGGCTCCGCGACTGGATCCTACCGGTTGGTTCCTGGCCATAGGCTGCTGCTGGCTCCACGATGTTGGGCCCAACGTCACCGGAGACCCGACCGGGAAAAAGCCGGGTCCCCGAACAGGGAAGAGACTAACGGTTTCCCCCCCCCCACCCCCCACATATACACAGCTAAAGTAAATAATAAAAATTAGAACCAAATACATACATCTAACGGGACAACATTTCTTTTTAAGGACATACGGACTGCAGTCGAGCTGCTGCCGTTAGGTGCCGGCACACTCCAGCCATGTCGATGGATATTTTCAAGGCAGAGATAGATAGATTCTTGATTAGTACGGGTGTCGGGGGTTATGGGGAGCAGGCAGGAGAATGGTGTTAGGAGGGAGAGATAGATCAGCCATGATTGAACGGCAGAGTAGACTTGATGGGCCGAATGGCCTAATTCTGCATCAATCACTTAAGTTTTCAACCGGATCTGGCGGTGGATGCTTACACTCGGTGAAGGGATGACCACGCAAGGCACAGCTCCATACAGCCACTTCACACCACCCTTCCTGAAAGCACCTGAACTGACCTGGAGACCGGCAAACGAAAGGTTAATTTGCAACACGGCAATGCAGGGGAGGATTCAAAGCCGACTGTGCAATGGCAAAGGAAGGTCGTGCATTCAGGATGGACAAAAATATCCACCAAAGCCCCTTTGGCAGAATGCATTCGCTGTTGTGCATCAGGGTTGTGAATGCAGTGATGCAGCCTCGCAGCGTCTGGGTTTGACCCCGACCTCCGTTTGGGAAATGTACTCGCATTAAGTTTTTGTTACGACATACAAACAGTGCCCTTCGGACCAGCGAGGGCGCGCTGACCATCGATCACCCATTCACACAGGTTTGCTGCCATCCCACTTTCCCATCCACCGCCGACACTCTGCGGGCAATTTATAATCCACCTGCAAACCCGCGTGTCTTTGGGATGAGGGATGTTCCCTTCTTCTTCTTCGGCCATGTGGCGTGCACAGCCTAAAGTTGTTGGACAACTTGTTCTATTTGATCTTCCGTTTGTGCACGTCGAGTTGATTGCATTAGTCGAAACAGGGCGGACCACGTGAAGGTTGCAATCTCCCACTGTTGTTCCCGATGTTGGGGGAGTCCAGAACCAGGGGCCACAGCTTGAGAATAAGGAGTAAGCCATTTTGAACAGAGACGAGGAGACACTTTTTCACACAGAGAGTTGTGAGTCTGTGGAATTCTCAGCCTCGAAGCACGGTGGAGGCAGTTTCTCTGGATGCTTTCAAGAGAGAGCTAGATAGGGCTCTTAAAGATAGCGGAGTCAGGGGATATGGGGTACTGATTGGGGATGATCAGCCATGATCACATTGAATGGTGGTGCTGGCTCGAAGGGCCGAATGGCCTACTCCTGCGCCTGTTTGTCTATTGTCTATTGAAACTGGAGCGCTGCGTGCATGGAGTTTGCACGTTCTCCCTGTGACTGCGTGGGTTTCCTCCGGGTGCTCCGGTTTCCTCCGATTTACGTGCGTGTTTGCGGGTTAGTCGGCCCTCTGTAAATCGCTCCTAGTGTGTAGGGAGTGGATGAGAACGTGAGACTGGTCCGAGTGAGGGCCACACTCGATACTGGAGCAACAGCACCTCATAAACCACTTGGGTAGCTTCCAACCCAAAGGTATGAACATTGAATCTCTCCATTTTTAGTTAACCCCTAACAACCCTGCCCCCCCCCCCACCAGCCCCCGCCCCTCTCACCTCCCTTTTTCTTCCCCATAGCCCACTTTCTACTCTCTCTTCCCCCACCTTGACTCGCACCCTCTCCTCCCCCCCCCCCCCCTCCACCTACATTCCTTCCTCTAGCTTCACGATTTGCAACTCTTCAACCCTTTTTGTCTCACTCCAGGCTCAGTCTGAGGAAGGGTCCCAAACTGAAACGTCACCTATCCATGTTCTCCAGAGACGCTGCCTGTCCCGCTGAGTTACTCCAGCACTTTGTGTCTCGTGATCACGGGGCCCGCTTCCACGCTGTATCTTTTAATGCCCCTGTCCCACTTAGGAAACCTGAACGGAAACCTCTGGAGACTTTGCGCCCCACCCAAGGTTTCCGTGCGGCTCCCGGAGGTTTTTGTCCTCCGGCAACCACCTTCAACTAGCATCGCAACCGGCTTTGACTAAAGAATTACAAATTTTTAAAACGGAAACCACTTTCGACCATTAGGGAGACTGACAAAAACCTCCGGGAACCGCACGGAAACCTTGGGTGGGGCACAAAGTCTCCAGAGGTTTCCGTTCAGGTTTCCTAAGTGGGACAGGGGCATTAGTCTTGGATTATAACTTGCTCACACCTGTAAGAGTCACTGGCAAATCATCACCTTTGTAAACACCAAGGCCGTGACCACGTTGCTAATGACATGCACCCACTCCGGCAGACGTGATTTGGATCAAAAAGAGCCGGTCTGACAGATAAGCCAAATAGTCATGTCGTTTAAACACACGTACTCTTCCAAGTAGTAGACACATTGGACTTGAACAGCTTTGGCTGGGGTTTTTTCTTGTGCATTGCTTTTTTTCCCAAAATATATTTGGCAAAATCATGCATTCTTGGCCACTAAGAAGTGGATACAATTACTGCTGTTAAAAGACATGGATATAGGGAGGGTTTAAACTCAGGATCACAGTCTTTGTGTCATACAAAGCAAACTCAATGCTAGCATTTATTTCAAGAGGGCTTCAAACAAAAACAGGGATGTAATGCGGAGGCTCATTAAGGTGCTGGTCAGGTCGCATTTGGAGTTTCGTGAGCAATTGTGGGCACCATATCTGAGGAAGGATGTGCTGGCTCTGGAGAGGGTCCAGAGGAGGTTTACAAGAATGATCCCAGGAATGAGTGGGTTAACATATGTGATGAGCGTTTGTCGGCACTGGGCCTGTACTCGCTGGAGTTTAGAAGAATGAGGGGGGGGCCGTCATTGAAACGTACAGAATAGTGAAAGGCTTGGATAGAGTGGATGTGGAGAGGATGTTGGGCAGTTCCTTCTCTCCTCCATACTTTGCTCTTGCCATCACTCTGATATAAATTAATCTTCGTCTCATCTGTCCACAAGACCTTTTTCCAGAACTGTGGTTGCTCTTTTAAGTACTTCTTGGCAAACTAACCTGGCCATCCTATTTTTGCGGCTAACCAGTGGTTTGCATCTTGCAGTGTAGCCTCTGTATTTCTGTTCATGAAGTCTTCTGCAGACAGTGGTCATTGACAAACCCGCACCTAACTCCTGAAGAGTGTTTCTGATCTGTCGGACAGGTGTTTGGGGATTTTCTTTATTAGAGAGAGAATTCTTCTGTCATTAGCTGTGGAGGTCTTCCTTGGCCTCCCGGTCCCTTTGTGATTAGTAAGCTCACCAGTGCTCTCTTTCTTCTGAATGATGTTCCAAACAGTTGATTTCGGTAAGCCTAAGGTTTGGCTGATGTCTCTAACAGTTTTATTCTTGCTCTTAATGGCGTCTTTGACTTTCATTGGCACAACCTTGGTCCTCATGTTGATAAATAGCAATAAAAGTTTCCAATGCTGACGGGAAGACTGGAGGAAAGACTAGGTGCTGAGAGCTCTCTTAGTCCTGCATTAAGGAGGCATTTATACACACCTGAGCAGTTACAAACGCCTGTGAAGCCATGTGTCCCAAACATTATGTGCACTTTAACCACATGTGATTTTTCCATTACTTATCTCAAATTGTGGCGTACAGAGGCAAATAAATAAATGTTGGGTCTTTGTCCCAAACATTATGGAGGACACTGGTTGCTTTTTGGTTTCTTGATTCCCCTACTCGCGGTAAAAGACTGTACAATCAGCTTATCTATTCCCCTTGCGATCTTATACACCTCCAGAAAATCACCCATCAGCTTCCTGCATTACAAGGAATAAAGTCCCAGTCTACCCAATAGCTCAGACCCTCAATTCCTGGCAACATCCTCGTAAATATAAGCCAAAGGCAAGCAAATGGGACCAGCCTAGTATGCTAAATTGGATGGCGTGGACAAGATGGGCTGAAGGGCCTGTTGCCATGCTGACTTTGACTCCATGAATCTGTTTCTCTATGATTCTACTAAATAAAACCCACTCATAAAATGCACAGGTGGTCACTTTGTATAAAGTGCAACAAAATCAAAATCCTGGATAACAATTTATCATCCAGGGGGGGGGGGGGTGGGATAGATCATTGTTTAACCAGGGTTGGGGATAATCAAGAACCAGAGAGCATGGGATTAAGGTGAACGGGGAAAAGGTTAACAGCAACCTGCGAGGCAACCTTTTCACTCATGTACTGTGTGGGTGCACGGAACGAGCTGCCACAGGAGGTAGTGAAGGCAGGTACACACAACAAAGCATGTGCAGCAGGGGTCGGCAAGCTACGGCCCCCGGGCCGGGTGCGGCCCGCAACCCGGAATCATCCGGCACACAGGCGGATCTTTTCCCCGGTAATCATCGGGCCCGCCGAGTGTCAAGCGCGGTCGAGCGCCGGGCGCTGGCTGTACCGTATCCTGTGCAAAGCCGCCGGCACGACCACGCACCTTCTGTGAACACGATTAAGAAAGAACTGCAGATGCTGGAAAAATCGAAGGTAGACAAAAAATTCTGCTGGAGAAACTCAGCGGGTGAGACATGCTATGGATTGCATAAAGCTGCCTCGCCCGCTGAGTTTCTCCAGCATTTTTGTCGACCTGCTGTGAACACGTGATTTGATGCCTGCCATCCGGGGCGGGATGGGGGCCAGATCCATGTGTACACGTGATAGCTGTGGCCCGCCATCCGCTTACAGACATGCGTCCCGGCCCCGAAGCAACACAAGGTTGCCGATCCCTGATGCACAGCGTAGGTTTGGAGGGATATGGGTCAAATACGGGTTTGTGGGATTAGTTTAGATGGGGCACATGGGTCGTTCGGCATAGACAATTTGGACCCATTTTCGTTCTGTATGACTGTGGCTCGATGACTCTACTAAATGAAAGGCGCACATGAGATCAGCGATCAGTGTGAAGCGAAACTGGTGATAACGATTGTGAGGTCATTCAGGCTTTGAATGCTCAAAGTTCAATGCTATTCACAATTCCTCAATAAATGATGCAGTGCATGGAGCAGCCTCAGAGCCTGAGCAAGAGGCGTCCAGAGAGGTGTCTGGATGAGCAAGGTGACAGCGTATTGATGCATGCTGGAGGGGTTAGTATAGATAAGTGTGACGGCCGGCATGGACAAGGTGGGCCGAAGGGCCTGCTTCTATGCTGTGCAACTCCTTGCCTCTGTATCATTGCATTCAAGCAAGGACTGGTAAGTGAGAGGTTACAACGCCACCCAAAAAGGGCAGTTAGCAGAGCCGCTGCCTCACAGTCCCAGAAACCCGGGTTCGATCCTGACCTCCGGTGTTGTCCGTCTGTGTGGAATTTGGGAAATTTGGAATTCCCCTGTGACAGCACGGGTTTCCTCCGGGTGCTCCGATTTCCTCCCTCGCCCTTCCTTCCGTGCACGTTTGTAAGTTAATTGCCCCTTGTGTGTAGGGAGTGGAAGAGAAGGAGGGATAACACCCAAGTATGTTGCAAGGATGGTCAGTGTAGACCCGGCGGGCCAAAGGGCCTGTTTCCATGCTGTATTTCTCAAGTAAACTAAGCTAAACTAATGTAAAAGCACTAGCAATGATCAGCAAATAAGTCAAGAAAGTTTAATATACTGACAATGGAACAATTATATTCTTACTCGCTACAGAAATATAGGAAGTAAATGAACACACAGATAAATATACAATAATCAATAATACAATACAAATTAATAATCAGTAATACTAGGTAACCAGACTCCAATAATGCAAACCTCAAGCTGTTTTTATGTCCTCCTGGGAAGACATAAGGAAGATTTGAGGAAGGAGGATTTGAGGAAGGACATCCTTGTGATTGAGGCAGTGCAGCGTAGGTCCACGAGATTGATCCCTGGGATGGCGGGACTGTCATATGAGGAAAGATTGAAAAGACTAGGCTTGTATTCACTGGAGTTTAGGAGGATGAGGGGGGGATCTTATAGAAACATATAAAATTATAAAAGGACTGGACAAGCTAGATGCAGGAAAAATGTTCCCAATGTTGGGCGAGTCCAGAACCAGGGGCCGCAGTCTTAGAATAAAGGGGAGGTCATTTAAGACTGAGGTGAGAAAAAAAATGTTCACCCAGAGAGTTGTGAATTTGTGGAATTCCCTGCCACAGAGGGCAGTGGAGGCCAAATCACTGGATGGATTTAAGAGAGAGTTAGATAGAGCTCTAGGGGCTAGTGGAGTCGAGGGATATGGGGAGAAGGCAGGCACGGGTTATTGATAATAGAAACATAGAAATTAGGTGCAGGAGTAGGCCATTCGGCCCTTCGATCCTGCACCGCCATTCAATATGATCATGGCTGATCATCCAACTCAGTATCCCGTACCTGCCTTCTCTCCATACCCTCTGATCCCCTTAGCCACAAGGGCCACATCTAACTCCCTCATAAATATAGCCAATGAACTGGCCTCAACTACCCTCTGTGGCAGAGAGTTCCAGAGACCCACCACTCTCTGTGTGAAAAAATTCCTTCTCATCTCGGTCCTAAAGGATTTCCCCCTTATCCTTAAGCTGTGACCCCTTGTCCTGGAAATAATGGACGATCAGCCATGATCACAATGAATGGCGGTGCTGGCTCGAAGGGCCGAATGGCCTCCTCCTGCACCTACTTTCAATGTTTCTAAGTCTCTAGTGCGACCAAAACAAAGTCAGCAGATCCTAGTTGCTGAAGAAGGGTTATGTTTAGTGTTGTGCAATGTTTAAGAACTTATTCTTAAGATTTAGAAACAAGGAACTGCAGATGCTGGTTTACAAAAAAAGACACAAAGTGCTGGAGTAACTCTGGAGAAGAGCTTAATTGTCATATGTGCCAACAACGGATCAGTGAAATTCTTGCCTGCAGGCAGCGTCACGACTTTGCCAACACATTACATGGATAGGACAGGTTTGGCGGGATATGGGCCAAGCGCAGGCAGGTTGGACTAGAGTAGCTGGTGTGGGCAAGTTGGGCCGAAGGGCCTGTTTCCACACTGTATCACTCACTGGAATTTGGAAGGATGAGAGGGGATCTTATAGAAACATTTAAAATTCTTAAAGGATTGGACAGGCTAGAAGCAGGAAAAATGTCCCCCATGTCGGGGGAGTCCAGAACCAGGGGTCAGAGTTTAAGAATAAGGGATAGGCCATTTGGGGCTGAGATGAGGAAAAACGTTTTCAACCGGAGAGTTGTGAATCTGTGGAATTCTCTGCCACAGAAGGCAGTGGAGGCCAATTCCAGGGAGGGTACAGGGAGGATTTATGAGGATGTCGCCAGGACTAGAGGGTCTGAGCTACAGGGAGAGGTTGAATACAAAGAATCTGCCTACAGACAGGAAGTGTCACAGCTGGCGTCCTGGTGCCATCGCATCAACCTGGAGCTGAATGCTCTTAAGACAGTGGAATTGATTGTAGACTTCAGGAGAGCTCCCCCTCCCTTCACCCCACTCACCATCAACAACACCACAGTCACATCTGTGGAGTCTTTTAAGTTCCTGTGAACCATCATCTCCAAGGACCTTAAGTGGGGGGACCACCATCGACTCCACAGTCAAAAAGGCACAACAGAGGATGTACTTCCTACGGCAGCTGAGGAAGCACAATCTACCACAGGCAATGATGGTCCAATTCTACACGGCCATCGTAGAGTCTGTCCTCACCTTCTCCATCATGGTCTGGTTTGGTTCAGCCACCAAGCACGACATCTGGAGGCTGCAGCGAATCGTCCGATCAGCTGAGAAGGTTATTGGCTGCAACCTTCCCTCCATTGATGAACTGTACACTGCAAGGGCCAGGAGGCGAGCGGGTAAGATCATCTCTGACCCCTCTCACCCTGGCCACAAACTCTTTGAATCACTTCCCTCTGGAAGGCGACTCCGGACTGTCAAAGCTGCCACAGCCAGACATAAAAACAGCTTTTTTCCACAAGTAGTTGCTCTACTCAACAGCCAAAAATCTGCAGCCTCCTTTTGCTCTGGTATTTTATCACATGTTTAATCAATAACGTTTTATTATTAATGTTTTATGTTTTATGTATCATTCGTAACTGTCACTGTACGTCATGTTGTCACTTGTGGGCGGAGCACCAAGGCAAATTCCTTGTATGTGAATACTTGGCCAATAAACGTATTCATTCATTCATTCATTCATTCATTTATTCATTCATTCATTCATTCATTTATTCATTCATTCATTCATTCATTTATTCATTATTAATTCATTCATTCAATGAAACATAGAAACATAGAAATTAGGTGCAGGAGTAGGCCATTCAGCCCTTCGAGCCTGCACCGCCATTCAATATGATCATGGCTGATCATCCAACTCAGTATCCCGTACCTGCCTTCTCTCCATACCCTCTGATCCCCTTAGCCACAAGGGCCACATCTAACTCCATCTTAAATATAGCCAATGAACTGGCCTCAACTACCCTCTGTGGCAGAGTGTTCCAGAGACCCACCACTCGCTGTGTGAAAAAAGTCCTTCTCATCTTGGTCCTAAAGGATTTCCCCCTTATCCTTAAGCTGTGACCCCTTGTCCTGGACCTCCCCAACATAGGGAACAATCTTCCTGCATCTAGCCTGTCCAACCCCTTAAGAATTTTGTACATTTCTATAAGATCCCCTCTCAATCTCCTAAATTCTAGAGAGTATAAACCGAGTCTATGCAGTCTTTGTTCATAAGACAGTCCTGACATCCCAGGAATCAGTCTAGTGAACCTTCTCTGCACTCCCTCTATGGCAATAATGTCCTTCCTCAGATTTGGAGACCAGAACTGTACGCAATACTCCAGGTGTGGTCTCACCAAGACCCTGTACAACTGAAGTAGAACCTCCCTGCTCCTGTACTCAAATCCTTTTGCTATGAAAGCTAACATACCAATTGCTTACCATGAGCAGGCTAGGACTCTATTCCTTGGAAAAGGAGAGGATGAAGGGTGATATTGTAGAGGTGTACAAAGTCATGAGAGGAATAGATGCACAGAGTCTCTTGCCCAGAGTAGGAGAATTGAGCTCAGCGCAACTGCCCAAACAGAAAAGGTTTAATAGGAATCTGAGGGGCAACTTTTTCACACAAAGGCTGGCGGAAAGAGCTTCCGCAGGAAGTAGTTGAAACGGGGATGATCGCAACGTTTAAGAAACAATTAGACAGATAAGTAAGTAAGTAAGTACGTTTATTGGCCAAGTATTCACATACAAGGAATCTGCCTTGGTGCTCCACCCACAAGTGCCAACATGACATACAGTGACAGTTACGAATGACTCAGAAAACACTAAACATTAATAATAATACAACATGGATAGGATAGGTTTGGAGGGATGTGGGCCAAATGCAGGCAGGTGGGACTAGTATAGATGGTGGCGTGGGCAAGTTGGACCAAAGGGCCCGTTTCCACACTGTATCTACAAGGTGCAATGAATACTTTGCTTAGTCGACTACTATTGAATGGAACAGACAACTCCGGGGGGGATATACGTCTGATCCCATCAAAATAAAACCGGGAAAGCCTTAACAGCACTCCCCTGGCCAAGGTCTGCAGCATCTGGATGAAATTTGAGACTCAAATTCTGGATTTAACAAAAAAATAGAGGATTAGTTGAAACAGTTCAGGCTGTCAGAGCAATATCCTCTGATGCTGCACTAACAACGCTAGACTTTTGAGTCCCATGTCGAGAAACTGGTTGTAGTGTTAATTAATTTGGCTAATGTGGAGCTAATGCCACAGCACCATGTGACAACTGACTCTCCCCTGGCTCTCCCCTGGCTCTGCTAATTGCGGGCTTGGTTTCAAAGGTCCCACACAGCTGCAGCCTATGGGCTTGTCGGACTGATCTCGAGGGGAGGAAACGCCTTTGATGAGCCTTGTTTGTAGCGGTCAATTAACCACAGCCTTGTGTCATCTTTTCCGTGCTTCCTGTGTCAGGTCAATGGGCAACTGTGACCGCCTCGTGCCTCTGTCTGCTCTTAATTACGTTTATAGACAATAGACAATAGGTGCAGGAGTAGGCCATTCAGCCCTTCGATCCAGCACTGCCATTCAATATGATCATGGCTGATCATCCCCAATCAGTACCCCGTTCCTGCATATCCCCATATCCCCTGACTCTGCTATCCTTAAGAGCTCCATCTAACTCTCTCATGAAAGCATCCAGAGAACCGGCCTCCACTGCCTTCTGAGGCAGAGAATTGCACAGATTCACAACTCTCTGGGTGAAAATGTTGTTCCTCATCTCCGTTGTAAATGGCCTTACCCCTTATTCTTAAAACGTGGCCCCTGGTTCTGGTCTCCCCCAACATCGGGAATATGTTTCCTGCCTCTAGCGTGTCAAACCCCTTAATAATCTTGTGGAGGAATCCTATAAGGGAAAAAAATAAAACATTGCAGTATACAAGCCCAGCCGCTCCATTCTTTCAACATATGACAACATATGACATATTTCAGCATGGGAGACAGGCCCTTCGGCCCACTGAGTCTACGCCGACCATCGATCGCCCGCTCACACTAGTTCTGTGTTATCCCACGTTCTCATCCACTCCCTACACACTAGGGGGCAATTTACAGAGGGTCAATTAAGCCACAAACCTGCACGACTTTGGGATGTGGGAGAAAACCGGAGCACCCGGAGAAAACCCACGGGGGAGAACGTACTGTACATACTACGTCCAAGACCGGACTCGAGCCTGACTATGACAGCAGTCTCTGCGGAGTTTGCATGTTCTCCCTGAGTTCTCTCTTCGTTAAGATGTAAAAGTGTCGCTAGCGGGTGTAGGCTAGTGTAGGGGGCGATCGCTGGTCAGCGCAGACCCAGTGGGCCGAGGGGGCTGTTCCTGCACTGTATCTCTGAAATATATGGCTGTATCTCTTTGC
This sequence comes from Raja brachyura, assembly GCA_963514005.1. Next base: position 19,685,140 of record OY740785.1, read on the forward strand.
CTACAGTTACTCACCTCCTAAAACAAGTCACACAGTGTTCACACTTGCTGGTTCCGTCCTAAACATCGGAACGGGAGGAACTGTGGTGGCGCTGTTGCTGTTGCTGTGCGACCCCTGAGATTCGGAGGCTCCAGCTGCAGGCCGGTGGACGGTAACACCGGGAGCTCGCGGGTCCCAGATGGGAGACCGCTTTTCAGAGCTCCTGCGGCGGCAACTTCTCCTGCCCGAGATACGGGGTCGAAAATGACCTGGAGCGGGGCCTGACATCGCCCGGCGCGGTTTTAATGGCCGCGGGGCTTGCTAGCGCGTGCCAGGGGTCTAACATCAAGACCCGGAGCGTGGCCTTGCATCGCCCGGGTCTGCCGCGGGACTTATTTACCATCGCCCGCTGGGGGCTTTGACTGGCATCGGGAGGAGAATGGGGAGTGCAGGGGAGAGATAAGACTTTGCCTTCCATCACAGTGAGGAGGAGATTCACTGTGATGGATGTTTGTGTATATTCTGTTGTGTCTTGGTTCTTTTCTTGTTTGTACGACTGCAGAAACTAAATTTCGGTCAATAAACGGTATTGTATTGTATTGTAAACCTCCTGAATGGGCGGAGGTCAGTCAGGGGGATCTCTGGCTATCAAACGTAAACCAATTGGACAGAGCTCAGCACCACTGACCAAACAGAAACTGACAGGGAATGGAAGAATACGGATGATGTGCAGGCAGATCGGACGAGGTCCTGGTATCATGTCCATCACAGACATTGTGGGCCGAAGGGCCTCTTCCTGTGCTGTACTGATCTATGTTCTATGACTGAACTGCTCCATTAGGCAGCATTCTGGTGGATCTCAGGGGGTGCAGGGATCATACCCACTCGTTAATTTACGCCCCTGTCCCACTTAGGAAACCTGAATGGAAACCTCTGGAGACTGCGCCCCACCCAAGGTTTCCGTGCGGTTCCCGGAGGTTCCCGGAGGTTTTTGTCCTCCGGCAACCACCTTCAACTAGCATCGCAACCGGCTTCGACTAAAAAAATTACCGATTTTTAAAACGGAAACCACTTTCGACCATTAGGGAGACCGACAAAAACCTCCGGGAACCGCACGGAAACCTTGGGTGGGGCGCAAAGTCTCCAGAGGTTTCCGTTCAGGTTTCCTAAGTGGGACGGGGGCATAACACTGCATTAATATCATTAGATGCATAGAGACTCTTGCCTAGAGTAGGTGAATCGAGGACCAGAGGACATTGGGTGCAGGGACCATACCCACTCGTTAATCAACACTGCATTAATATCATTAGATGCATAGAGACTCTTGCCCAGAATGGGTGGACCAGAGGACATTGGGTTTAAGGTGAAGGGGAAAAGATTGAATAGGAATCTGAGGAATAGCTTTTCCACACAAAGGGTGGTGGAGTGTATGGAACTAGCTGCCAGAGGAGGTAGTTGATGCAGGGACTAAGGAGCAGTTAGACAGGTACATGGCTGGCTAGGACAGGTTTGGAGGGATCTGGGCCGTACGCGGGCATGTGGGATTAGTGTAGCTGGGACTCGTTGGCCGGTGTGGGCAAGTCGGGCCGAAGGGCCTGTTTCCAAGTCATATCACTCTGTGACTGTGACCAGTGTTTAGCTGGAGTTGGCTGATCGGGTACAGCTTGCATTGTCCACCGGTGCTGTGCCCTGGTCCTGGGGTCGGGGTCGGGGCCGTTGGTGTGGTGTGACCTGCCATCCACCCGGGATCACAACAGGAAAACCAAGCTGGTCCCTCGCCGGCTTCCGGACCCAGCTCCACACATGTGCCTGTGGCGGGATTTGAACCCGTGACCTCCTGCACCACAACCACCGCCACCGTCCCACTCAGCCAGCCACACTTTTATAGAAGGCTTCGTCAGAGAGCAGAGGGATGGGCTTGGATCAGTGACTCTTGGCTTGCTCATTCATTTTCAGTCAATTAAATGGGCCTCAGATCCCCAAGTAGTCCCGTCCCACACCTCAACACAAAATGCTGGAGCAACTCAGCGGGACAGGCGACGTCTCTGGAGAGAAGGAATGTCGAGACCCTTCCTCAGTCTTGCTGCCTCTCCCGCTGAGTTACTCCAGCATTTTGTGCCTACCTTCGGTTTAAACCAGCATCTGCAGTTCCTTCCTGCAGTGTCCCATCCCACTGCAAGCAAGCACCTTTGTTTAGATTTAGGATTAAAGCCCTGTCCCACGGTACGAGTTCATTCCAAGAGCTCTCCCGAGTTTAAAAAAAATCTAACTCGTGGTAAGCACGGAGAATGTACGTGGCGGGTACGTCGGAGCTCGCGGACGCCTCTTAGCGCTAACGGCAGGTACTCGGGAAGACTCGCTAACGGCAGGTAAGCACGGGATGACTCATGAAGATTTTTCAACACGTTGAAAAATGTCCACGAGAGCCCCGCGTACCGACGAGCGGCCATTGCCGTAAATGTCCGAGTTCGAATCAGGGCAAACCCGGGAGAGCTCTTGGAATGAACTCGTACTGTGGGACAGGGCTTTTAGGCAGAATTAGGTATAATTTTAGTTTTACATTTAGAATTAGGTTTAGGTTAGATTGGAATTTTAGTATTAAAGTTTAGGATTAGGTTCAAGTTAACGTTTAATGTTAGATTTATGTTCGGATTCTGTGTTTAGAATTAGGGTTATGTTCAGGTTTAGGTTAAGAATTAGGTCTAAGTACAGGTTTACGTTACATTAGGTTCAGCTCTAGGATCAGGTTTAGAATTAGATTTAGGGTTATTATCGTCACGTACTGAGCTGCAGTAAAAAAACTTTGCTTTGCAAATCAGATAATGCTACACATAAATACAACTAAGCAAAACTCAAGTACAACAGGCAGAGCAAAGGGGAAGATACAGAGTGCAGAATATAGTTCTCAGCATTGTAGCGCACCAGTTCCACAGACAAAGTCCAATGTCCGCAATGGGGTAGAGGTGAATCAGACAGCACCCTAGTTCGTGGAAGGGCCGTTCAGAAGCCTGATAACAGAGGGGAAGAAGCTGTTCCTGAGTCTGGTGGTGCGCGTGGTGTTCTACACGCAGTAGCCAACCCTGTCATTTCCTCAGCTGTGTGGATTATCCGCTGACTATCAGGGGAAGCTGACGTCTGCGAGCAAGCACGAAGATTGCCAGCTATTCCTGTGAATTATAGTAATCGTGGTAATGGTAGGGTGCGCTGTGGAATCTTACTCACACGCCTCCGTCACCCAGTGCTCATAACTCATCCATGCAAGGAGCGGTGAGGGATGTCAGCTCGCTCACTGCCTGCAAAGCAGGTGAAAATGAAGGCCGGTCTCACAGAACATAGCACGGAAACTGTAGAACGTAGAACAGTACAGCACAGGAACATGTGACAAGTACAATGGATGCAGGAGAGCCAGTGGATGAAGTGTATCTCGACTTTCAGAAAACCTTTCATAAGGTCCCACAGGAGATTAGTGGGCAAAATTAGAGCACATGGTATTTGGGGTAGGGTATTGACATGGATAGAGAATTGTTTGGCAGACAGGAAACAAAGAGTAGGAATAAACGGGTCCCTGTCAGAATGGCAGGCAGTGGCGGGTGGAGTGCCGCAAGGCTCGATGCTGGGGCCGCAATATACATGTTTACAATATACATTAATGGTTTAGATGATGGGATTAAAAGTAACTCAAGCAAATTTGCAGATGACACAAAGCTGGGTGGCAGTGTGAACCACGAAGAGGATGCTAGGAGGTTGCAGGGTGACTTGGACAGGTTGAGTTAGTGGGCAGATGCGTGGCAGATGCAGTATAATGTAGATCAGGGGTCGGCAACCTACGGCCCCCGGGCCGAATGCGGCCCGTAACCCGAAATCATCCGGCCCGCAGGCGGATTTTATTCCCCGTAATCATCCGGCCAACCGAGCGCCGCGAGCAGCAGGTAGGTAGCCGGGACGCATGCCTGTGAGCGGGCCACATCTATCACATGTACACATGGATCCCGCCCCACCCCGCCCTGGATGGCAGGCATCAAATCACGTGTCCACAGAAGGTAGACAAAAAATGCTGGAGAAACTCAGCGGGTGAGACATGCAAGGATTGCATAAAGCTGCCTCACCCACTGAGTTTCTCCAGCATTTTTGTCTACCTTCTGTGGACACGTGATTTGATGCCTGCCATCCAGGGCGGGGTGGGGCGGGATCCATGTGTACATGTGATAGATGTGGCCCGCTCACAGGCATGCGTCCCGGCCCCTATGCAGAACAAGGATGCCGACCCCTGCTGTAGATAAATGTGAGGTTATCCACTTTGGCAGCAAGAACAAGGAGGCAGATTATTATCTCAATGGTGTCTGATTGAGAAAAAGGGAAGTGCAATGAGACCTGGGTGTCCTTGTACACCAGTCACTGAAAGTAAACATGCAGGTTCAGCAGGCAGTGAAGAAAGCTAATGGCATGTTGGCCTTCATAACGAGAGGATTTGAGTATAAGAGCAAAGAGGTCCTTCTGCAGTTGTACAGGGCCCTGGTGAGACCACATTCGGAGTATTGTGTGCAGTTTTGGTCTCCAAATTTAAGGAAGGACATCCTTGCTATTGAGGGAGTGTAGCGTAGGTTCACCAGGTTAATCCCCGGGATGGCGGGACTGTCATATGAGGAAAGATCGGAAAGACTGGGCTTGTATTCACTAGAGTTTAAAAGGATGAGGGGGAATCCTCTAAAAACATATACAATTATTCAGGACTGGACAAGCTTGATGCAGGATAAATGTTCCCAATGTTGGGGAAGTCCAGAACCAGGGGCCACAATCTAAGAATAAAGGGGAGGCCATTTAAAACTTGGTGAGAAAATACTTTTTCACCCAGAGAGTTGTGAATGTGTGGAATTTTCTGCCACAGAAGACAGTGGAGGCCAATTCACTGGATGAATTAAAAGAGTGTTAGATAAAGCTCTTGGGCTATCAGAATCAAGGGGTATGGGGAGAAGGCTGGAACGGGTTACTGATTGTGGATGATCAGCCATGATCACAATGAATGGCGGTGCTGGCTCGAAGGGCCTGCACCTATTTTATATGTTTCTATGAACAGGCCCTTCAGCCCACAATGTCCGTGCCCAACATAATACCAAGGTAAATCGACCTCTGCCCGCACTTAGTCCATATCCCTCTAATCATTGTATATCCATGTGCCTATCCAAAGGCCTTAGAGATGCCAACACTGTATCTGCCTCCACCACCACCCTGGCAGCACATTCCAGGCACCCACTCCCTCCGTGTACCTAAGACTATGTCCTCTAGTCTTTGACATTTCCACTATCTACTGAATCGATGCCCTCTCATAGTTTTATACGCTTTAATCAGGTCTCCCCTCAATCTTCCATGTCCCAGAGAAAACAATCCAAATTCATCCAAACATGTCCATGTCAACAAAGGTGCCCCATCTAAGTTAGTCCAATTTGCCCTGGTTTGGCCCAGATCCCTGTAAACCTTTACTATTATATAGTGGGGTCAAGGAAAGAGCGTTCACGTCGCGGCCCTGGTCCCACCAATCTTTCCACCACCACGCACAAGAAGCGACAAGACAGACACCATTGTATGCAGATGCCGAGAAGTGTGATCAGCTCCGACACACTGTGCGGACTCGATAAGAAGGAGATCCGTAAAGTCTGTCTAACCTCTACTTCTAGCTAACACCCTCTAATCCAGGCAGCATTCTGGTAAACCTCTTCACTACCTTGTCCCAAACCTCCACATCCTTCCTGTAATGGGCCGGCCAGATCTGCACGCAACACTCCATATGCGGGTCTAATCAAAAGTCCTACACAGCTTCCTCATGACTTCCTCCCCTAGATCCTTGTTGCAATCAGAAGCCAACCGATGTTTCCTAACCCCACCGGGGGTTTGATTCCTGTAATTGCACTTGCATCATCTCTTATCAATCTCCAACAGACAACGGGATGGGTTTCAACGTGAAAGCGGGCCTGAACGTCACGCACCCGATGACACAAGAGTGTTTCCCAGTTCTGTTCTCCCCCACTGTGGGCAAGACTTTCGCCTCAATCCCACCGACAGATTGGCCTGGATCCAAAAATCCCCTTGGTCAGGTTGCAGGGTATTTTTAAGGCGGAGATTGACAGATACTGGATTAGTAAATCATAGAGTGATACAGTGTGGAAACAGGCCCATCGGCCCAACTTGCCCACACCGTCCGGCCAACAATATCCCAACCACACTAATCCCCACCTGCCTGCGCTTGGTCCATAACCCTCCAAACCTGTCCTATCCATGTACCTGTCTAACCGTTTCTTAAATGTTGGGATAGTCCCAGCCTCAACTACCTCCTCTGGCAGCTCGTTCCATACACCCACCACCGTTTGTGTGGAAAACGTTACCCCTCAGATTTCTATTAAATCTTTTCCCCTTGTGTCAAGTGTGTCGGGGGTTATGAGGGTTATTCTGACCTGTTCTTGTAGCCACATTGTGTAGCTGCCTACACTGGTTCAATGGTGGCCTCCGCTCAGTCCGCTAAGTCCACATGATCTCCCACTTGCTAACCACTTCAACTCCCCCTCCCATTCCCGCACTGACCTTTCTGTCCAGGGCCTCCTCCATAGTCAGAGTGAGGCCCAACGCAAATTGGAGGACCAGCACCTCATATTCCCCTTGGGCAAGTGATATTCCCCCCCCCCCCCCCCCTCTCCATTCCTCTCCCACCCTCGTTCTCTGACTATTCGCCGTCATCCTGATTAATTTTACTGTTTCCATGCCTCGTTGTCAACTTCCCCTCACCCAGCAATGAACCATTCTACATTTCCTTGATCACCCGCTACTTTGATCTGTCGTTTTCACACCTTACCCTTCCATATCTCTCGTGTCCCTTCCTTCAGTCTGAAGAAGGGTCTCGAGCCCAAACGTCACCAAAGCTTCTGTCCCGTCGAGTTACACCAGCATTTTGTGTCTATCACCAGTTCAATATCTGTTCAATGACATGGACAGTGATGGGAATGATATTCAAAGTCAGATTGGGTTCGTTTTGTTGGATTTTCCATTGTTTGGATATTCCAATTGCCAGCTGACTTGGGTTTTTTTAATCCTTAGAGGACAAGATTGTTGAGGCCAAGTCAATGAATATTTTTAGGAACTATCCTCGAATAGTAAAGGGGCTGTCCCACTTGGGTGACCTTATTGGCGAGTTTAGAAGAGTTTAGGAGAATTTGAAAAAATGTCATGTTGAAGACCTCCTTCGACTATGTAGAAGACGTCCTTCGACTATTTTGAAGACTAACTTCGACTAGCTACGAAATGCTACGAGTAACTTCGGGAAAATTGGACAGCAAATAGTGGAGAGTGATGACAACCTCCTTCGATCTCCTTCGATCTCCCTTCGACCTCCCTTCGACTATGTTGAAGACCAGCTTCAACTAGCTTCGACCGCCCTCGATTACCTACGACTAACATGCCGACCTACTACGACTAAACCTACGAGTAAAAATAGTATCGATTTTTTTCCATGGCAACCTATTTTTTACGGGAATTTTTCAACATGTTGAAAAATACGCCGCGACCTAGCTGAGGCCTCGAGTACGCAAGGACCCACTCTTGAGCATGAAGGAGAGTTACAAAAACCTCCTCGGACCTCGTGTCGACCATGCTGCGAGTATGAGTCGAGGGCAAACTCGCGGATTAGGTTGTCGCAGTGGGACAGGCCCCTAAGGGTGTCCGGGGTTTATGGGGAGAAGGTGGGAGAGTGGCATTGAGAGGGAGAGATAGGATTGAATGGCGGAGTCGACCTGATGGGCCGAATGGCCTAATTCTGCTCCTAGGATCGGTGTGTGGTTCAAGCAAGAAGGGTCTCGACCCGGAACATCACCGACTCATTCTCTCCGGAGATGCTGCCTGACCCGCTGAGTTGCTCCCCGGCTGTTTCGTGTCTATGGGCGGTGGGACCCTGTGTGAGTTTTTTTTTTGTGGGTCAATCCATTCCCTCTCCCACTTACAGCGAATCTGTCTGCAATGTGAGCGGCGTCGGCGGGCAGCCACACTCCCAGACTGACTGCAGGCACACGCACCGACTCCAATAACCACAGCAAACCACGAGCAATAAGGGTCGCTGCTTGCATCGGTGATGCAGGTTATTCATTCTCTCCCTCGATGAGCGCGGAGGGGCCAAGTCCCGCTGCCAGATCAGACGTGCATCGTTGCAGGTGCCCCATCCCTGTCTGTCTGTCTGTCTGTCTGTTCCCCTCCTTCTTTCCATGACCCACACCCTGACCGCCCGGAGCCACGTCAAGAGCAGGGCACTGGGCACAGCGGCTTTGCTGCGGGGAGCCGACTCCCAAAACAGGAGCGTCTATTCCTGGATGGAGAGCGAGGTGACGAGCCAAATACTTCCTTCCCCTTTCGGGCTCTATATTTGGAGCGGGCCCGGCTTTTGCAGCATTCCCGTCGTGTGTCGGTGATGCTGCCTGGACTCATTGCCGGGGTGTGTGTGTGACCCATCATGTGAAACTCACATGGCTCCAGAAATTCACCAACGTGCGGTACAACGTGTAGAATGGGTCACCGGCCCCAAGCTCACGTCGTCCGTCAATTATACACACACACACAAAATGCTGGAGTAACTCAGCGGGACAAAACAGCGTCTCTGGAGAGAAGGAATGGGTGGCGTTTCAGGGGCTGAGGTCCTTCTTCAGACATTGTTCCATCAATTATATATATACAACATATATATATATATAGAGAGAGAGAGTATATATATCTATGTGTGTATATATATACACACATATATATTTATATATATATACACTATAGATATAAAACATATACATATATATATGTACACAAGACCAAGTGGGACCCATTGGGCTTCGTCCCCCAACGTCATATTCCACCACTCACCCCCTTCCCCCAACGCCATATTCCACCACTCACCCCCTTCCCCCAACGCCATATTCCACCACTCACCCCCTTCCCCCAACGCCATATTCCACCACTCACCCCTTCCCCCAACGCCATATTCCACCACTCACCCCTTCCCCAACGCCACATTCCACCACTCACCCCTTCCCCCAACACCATATTCCACCACCCACGCCTTCCGCCAACGCCATATTCCACCACCCACGCCTTCCCCCAACGCCATATTCCACCAGTCACCCCTTCCCCCAATGCCATACTCCGCCACTCACCCCTTCCCCCAACGCCATATTCCACCACCCACGCCTTCCGCCAACGCCATATTCCACCACCCACGCCTTCCCCCAACGCCATATTCCACCACTCACCCTTTCCCCCAATGCCATACTCCGCCACTCATCCCTTCCCCCAACGCCATACTCCGCCACTCACCCCTTCCCCCAATGCCATATTCCACCACCCACCCGTTCCCCCAATGCCATATTCCACCACCCACCCATTCCCCCAATGCCATATTCCACCACCCACCCGTTCCACCAACGCCATATTCCACCACTCGCCCCTTCCCCCAACACCATATTCCACCACTCGCCCCTTCCCCCAACGCCATATTCCACCACTCACCCATAGCCCCACGGGAGGCCTGGTTCCCCAACGCAACCCTGGAGCCAATCAATCATTCCCACGTTGGGGGGAGGGGGGGGGGGGGCAGTCGGCGCTTCCCGGAGCCAATGAATGGACTCGACTTTTGAGTCGCCGTCGGAGCTCCTTGGAGCCAATAAATTCTTCCCACGTGATTCTGCAATTGGTGATGCTGCTGCTCAACGATTGGGCCTCCATTGCCAGAGAGGGGCATCGCCAGAATTCTGTCTTTAAAAATGCCATGGGGAGTGGGCAATATTCCACCACTCACCCGTTCCCCCAACGCAACCAAATCTCTCTCTATCACTCTCTCTCTGTCTCTGCCTTCCCATGTGGGGGGCAAAAATCTCACTCTCTCCCTTGAAGCTGCCGATCCCAATGTCTCTCTGTCACCTCTCCCTCCCTCTCCTTTTCCCTACCCTCCGTCACTCCCTCCCGCACCTCTCGCTTTTGCACTCCCCCACTAAAGACAATGTTTAAATTACATTTAAATGACATTGATCTAGTATTTTGTTGGTCCACATGCTTGATCAATGGTGTTTTATCATTTATGTTTTATTATTATTAATGTTTAGTGTTTTCTGAGTCATTCGTAACTGTCACTATGTCATGTTGTTACTTGTGGGCGGAGCACCAAGGCAAATTCCTTGAATGTGAATACTTGGCCAATAAACTTACTTGCTTACTTACATTTCTTCTCCTCCCATCCCCCACTCCGTCAACTCTCATAGCGTCTGTATTGGCAGCAGAGATCACATCGTGATGTCATTTTCGGTTGTCGGAATCTTCCTGGCAGTGTGTGTGTGAGTGTCATTGGAGGACTGTGAGATGCCATTGTGACATCATCACTGGAGGCTGCTAGAAAAGTCACCCACTCACAGGCAGTTATCATTTTCAAAGTTGGCTTTTTTTAAACTTTAAATATCAATATCGTGAAATATAACATCAAATGTGAAGAAACTTGATACTAACGACCACGGGGAAAAAGCTGAGTAAGATTCTGCAAAAAAATTCACGCTATTTTGGCGTAGTTCCTTGATCTCACAGACAGAGACAGACAGACAGACAGACAGACAGACAGACAGACAGACAGACAGACAGACAGACAGACAGACAAACAAGACGAGACACACACGCACACATAAATATATAAAATATATGTTCTATATATATATACATATATACATACAGAGAGAGAGAGAGAGAGAGAGAGAGAGAGAGAGAGAGAGAGAGAGAGAGAAAGAGTAAGAGAGAGAGAGAATGAATCACAGGTCCCAAAGTCGGGCGGCCAAGTCAGTGGGTATTTCAAGGTTCAAGGTTTATTTATCGTCTCATGTACCAATTAAGGTACAGTGAAATGCAGGTTGTCATAGTCGTACCAATAAAGGGCACCATGACACCAAAATAACCTTTTAACATGAACCCCCTCCGCATTCTCACTGTGATGGAAGGCAAGAAATAGTTCATTCTTCTTCCCTTCTGTGTTCTCCCTGGGTCGGGGCACTCGAACCTTCCGTGGTGGGGTGATATTGGCTCCCGCAACCGGCGGTCGAGCCCATCAAGCTCCCGCATCGAGGAGGATCTCACCTCCCCCTCGCCGGGCGATCGGACTCCCAAGTCGGGGCTGGTCGAACCTCCTGCAGCTTGGGGCTTCCCAATATCAGCCTCTGCCCGAGACTGCGATCGCCTTGATGTTGAAACCCACAGGCTCTTGGTTCTCCACAATATTCCAACTGGAATTTAAACTGGAGGTGGTGAAGGGAGGGGTTTAGCCGGAGAGGGTTATTGGGAAGAAAGTGCCTCTTTAAATTTAGTTGCATCTGGCTGGGCAACCGTGGCTTGGTGGAGATTATTCCATGCTTTAATAGTGCGTGGGAAGAACGAATTGCTGCACACATCTGTCTTTGAGGCTGGGACCACAAATTGGATCGAATGCCCTCGTCTGCTCCTAATTGGTTTGGGGTTGGTGTAGGTCTTGTGATCGATGTCTAGCTGACCATTTAACATTTTGTAAAAATGGAGCATTGGAGGTTGGAGCGTCGATCCCAGGCAAGGGATCGCAGGCTCCGATGGTAAGTCCACGCCCCCGCGGTGGGGCTCAAAGTCAGTCCCGAGCGAGGCCGCCAGCTCCACGATGTTAGGCCGCAGAGCGACCAGAGATACGACCCGGAAAACAATCGCATCTCCGGCAAGGTAAGAGACGGAAAAAAACTTTCCCCCTCTCCCACCCCCCACATCAAACAAACCAGAGAACACTAAAACATGCTCTTTAAAATACTCTTTAAAATAACAAAATAGAAGAAAGGGCAGATAGACCGTTGCTGAGATAGATAGATTCTTGATTAGTACGGGTATCAGAGGTTTTGGGGCGAAGGCAGGAGAATGGGGTTAGGAGGGAGAGATAGATCAGACATGATTGACACCCACCTGCCCGTGTTTGCCCCATATCCATCAAAACCTGTCCTATCCATGCACCAGGCCCAATGTCGTTATAGTGGCTGCCTCAATTACCTCCTCTGGCAGCTCGTTCCACAGAGTGCGTGAAAAAGATTCCCCTCAGGTTCTTATTAAATCTTTCCCCTCTCACTGTAAACCAATGTTTGCTGATTCCCATACTGTGGGTAAAAGACTGTATGCACTCACCCTATCCCCCATCTTACACACCAATGTAAGATTACCCCTCGGCCTCCTGCACTCCTAGGAATAGAGTCCCAGCCTGCCCAACCTCTCCCTGTAGCTCAGGCCCTCAGATCCGGGCAGCATCCTCGTGAATCTTCTGCGCGGTCTTTCCGGCTTAACGACATCCTTCCGACAGCAAGGTGAGCAAAACTGGACACAATCCTGCAGAGGTGGCCTCACCAATGTGTTGTGCAACTGAACACATGTTTCAATTAAATTGACATAAATGTATATCAATTAAACTTGAGCACCCACATGATCAAAGACTTGCCCCACCGTCCGGCAGAAGGGACGGGAGCTTGACAGCGGGCACCACCAGACTCACGGACAGCTTCGTCCCCTCTATTGCTGGAAGATGGCATGGGCTACATCCACAACTCTCTGCGATTTCTTGCGCTTTGGTGCAGAGCCTTCTGAGAAAATCGAGGAGTCGGTGCACTTTTTTTGTGAAAAACATCAGTGAAAACCATTGATAGACTGCACAGGAAACACCATGGGGGGATATGCTTATCAGAAGCATTGCATAATTTAGTTTAGAGATACGGCGCGGGAACAAACCCTTTGGCCCACCGACCAGCGATCCCCGCACATTAACACCATCCTACACAAACAAGGGGCAATGTACACTTATACCAAGCCAATTAACCTACAAATCTGCACGTCTTTGGAGTGTGGGAGGAAACCGAAGATCTCGGAGAAAACCCACGCAGATCACGGGGAGAACGTGCAAACTCCGTACAGACGGCGCCCGTCGTTGGGATCGAACCGGGGTCTCTGGCGCTGCAAGCGCGTGTAAGGCAGCGACTCTACCGCCGCCCCTCTGCGCCAACATGCACAATGAACGAGTACGGAAGTGGACATGGGCAATGTATTGTCATGCATTCAGTGGACTGACCCATTGCATTGTCAAGGAGGTCCATGGAACTGCAGGTGCTGGTTTACACAAAAGGACACAAAGTGCCGGAGCATCGCTGGAGAACATGGATAGGTGACATGTTGGGTCGAGAGCCTTCCTCAGATGTTCGGTCTGGAACTGGGCCCGGAATCGAGGTGAGTTGCCGACGGGAGGTGGGGGCTTTGCTCTAGTTATTTGTCAGGGCCTGTGTGCAGGGAAGGGTTGGCAGTGGCAGAACATTATATAGGTGACATTTCAGGGTGGGATCCTACTTCAAACATTGTGGTTGGGGGGGTGGGGTGAGAAAGTCAGAACAATTTGAGTTCAAGTTCACATTTATTGCCGCACTCACCAATTAAGGCACAGTGAAATTTGAGTTACAATAGACAATAGACAATAGACAACTCGTTGACCGATTCGGCTGTGGCTGGGTGAATGATGAGTTGGCCCCGGGTGCTGGACTGCACACAAAGCCCGGGCCACGCGACGTCGAGCACAAAGTCCGGCACCCCGTCCAACTCATCAACCGATGGTCGGCCATGAGAAGGAGGGGTGGTGGTGTCGGTGGTCAGCGAAGGTCCGAAGGTCGGGCAGCTTGCCGGGCTGCCGACCGACGGGGCCACGGGCGAGGCGCTGCTGCTGCTGCACTCCATGGGCTGCACTACGTCGGGACGGGTGAGGCGGGGCCGGACGCGGCGTCCCGACCTGACTGTCCCCTCGACCCGAGTAGTAGCAGTCAAATACGGGACAAGGGCGGTCCCGTACGGGACAAACCTATTTAGCCCCATATACGGGATGTCCCGGCTAATACGGGACAGTTGGCAACCCTGGATATGGATCACGTACAGGCAGAGGCTATTAGTTCAGCGCAGACATTGTGTTGGAAGGGCCTGCTGCTTTGCTGTACGGATCTATCTTATGTGTTCCATATTATAACCAGATAAGATATGGAAGTAAATCTAGTCTTAAATCCTAATAACCCCACTCCCTACCAAAGATGGGTAACATTCCTGGGTCTGGATACCCAGAATCTAAGCTAAACTGGGAAGGAAGTCACGTTAGTTTAGGCTAAATGTTAAGTTAATTCCCTCAGTGGTTCATGATGTGCCTACGTTTAACCTTTCCCCTGGTGCTCTTTACAACGCAAGTCATAATTAAAACCATCAGTATTCTCAGCATGGGATCCCTATCCCTGCTCACAAATCACTCCTTTTCAATTCTGTTCACTTTTCTCTCCTGTTTTGCAGCACCGTTTACTTTTCATTCAGCGGGACAGCCGCTGTAAGAGTCAGGAAGACTGGGTCCGCCATGTTTGAGGTGTTGAGTCGTAGAGTGATGCAGCGTGGGAGTCAGGCCCTTCAGCCCAACTTGCCCACACCGGCCAACGATGTCCCAGCTACACTAGTTCCACCTGCCCGCGTTTGGTCCATATCCCTCCAACCCTGTCCTATCCATGTCCCCAAGACACCCAACAGAACGCTGGGGCAGCTCAGCGGCAACACTGTCCTACACACACTAGGGACAATTTTTACATGTACCAAGCCAATTAACCTACAAGCCTGCACGCCTTTGGAGTGTGGGAGGAAGCTGAAGATCTCGAAGAAAACCCACGCGGGTCACTGGGAGAACGAACAAACTCCGTACAGACAGCACCCGTAGTCGGGATCGAACCCGGGTCTCCGGCGCTGCATTCGCTGCAATGCGCAACTCTACCTCTGCGCCACCGTGACTTGTATATAAAATTTATGGGGCATAGATAGGGTAGACATACAGAACCTTTTCCCCAAGGCGGAATACCAAAGGCAGGCGGGCATGGCTTTAAGGTGAGAGGGGCAAGGTTTAAAGGCGATATGTGTGGCAAGTTATTTAAACAGAGGGTGTTGGGTGTCTGGAACACACTGCTGGCGGTGGTGGCGGAGGCAGATACGATAGTGGCTCTGGCTGCTTTCTTTCCCCGAGGCAGCGTGAAGCGTGGGTGGAGCCGACGGTGGGGAGTCTGGTCTGTGTGTGACGGACTGGGCCACATCCACAACTCTCTGTGATTTCTTGCGGTGTTGGGCAGAGCTGATCCCAAACCAGGCTGTGACGCATCCCGACAGGGCGCTTTCTATGGATCATCTGTAGACGTCTGTAGGAGTCGTGCGGGATGTGCTGAATTTCCTCAGTGTCTGAAAGTGATAGCGCTGACTACTTGGCTGCCACATCAATTGTAACGCACCAGTTCCACAGACAAAGTCCAATGTCTGCAATGAATGAATGAATAAGTTTACTGGCAAGGAATCTGCCTTGGTGATTCACCCACAAGTGACAGCATGACATGCGGTGACAGCTAGGAATGACACATCAAACATTAAACATTAATAATAATGAAACATTATCGATTAAACATGTGAATCAATGGGGTAGAGGTGAATCGGACAGTACCCTAGCTCATGGAAGGACTGTTTGGAAGCATGATAACAGAGGGGAAGAAGCTGTTCAAAGCCCCGTGTCGGGGCGGTCGAAACTGCCGCGTCGGGGCGGTCGAAACTGCCGCGGCTTGGAGTTCCCGAAGTCAGTGTCCAACCAGACACTGCGGGTCCGTGATGTTAAGTCCGCAAGCACCCACAGTTGGAGCAACGAGGTCCACCCCTGGCAAAGGGATCGCGAGCTCCGCGATGGTAAGTCCGCAGGCTCCCGTGGTGGAACTCTCAAAATCGGTCTCCAGCAGAGGCCGCCAGCTCCACGATGTTAGGCCACCGTGTGGACGGAGATACGGTACGGAAAAAAATCGCTTCTCCATCGAGGTACGAGATTAGATAAAAATGATTAACAAAAGACGGCTAGGGACCAAGTGTGTGTAAATGGGGTTAGTGGAGATGGGTACCAAAATGGACACAAAGGGCTGGAGTAACTCAGCAGGTCAGGCAGCCTCTCTGGAGAACATGGGGATAGGTGACGTTTCAGGTCGAGACCTTTCTTAAGACTGTCGGGCACCTGATTGACATGGGTACACAAAAGGGTCTGAAGAAGGGTTTCGGCCCGAAACGTTGCCTATCTCCTTAGATGCTGCTGCACCCGCTGAGTTTCTCCAGCCTTTTGTGTACCCTCGATTCTCCAGCATCTTGCAGTTCCTTCTTTAATACCCGATTGACATGATGGGCCGAGGGTCCTGTTTCTGCGCAGCGTGTGACACTAGCGGTATTCTGATCACCCATGCAACTGGGACATAGAACATAAAACAGTACAAGAACAGGCCCTTCGGCCCACAATGTCCGTGCCGAACATAATTCCAGCTTAAAGTAATCTCTACATACAAGCCTGCACATGATCCCCATCCCTCCGTTCCCAGCGCAACCACGTACCTATCTATAAGCATCTTCAATGCCACATAAGATAGACGACACAAAATGCTGGAGCAACTCTGCGGGTCAGGCAGCATCGCTGGAGAGAAGGAATAGGCGATGTTTTGGGTCGAGACCCTGCTTTAGTCTGAGAGTCAGGGGAGAGGGAAGCACGAGGTATGGAAAGGTTCACAAGTCCCTCAAATGGCACTGTTGTATCTGCCTCCACCACCACCCCTACAATGGGCCTGGTGGAATCTCTGTGCCACGTTCCAGAGGGGAAGAGATCTGAGCTTTTTTTCGCCTTCCATCACAGTGAGGAATGTGGAGGAGTCGCTGTGGTGGATGTTTATGTTAAAACGTGTTTTGTGTGTTCCGTCGCTGTTTATTTGGCAAATGAAATTCCTCGTAGATGTTGCAAAACACACTTGGCTAATAAAGCGTGATTGTGATTGATGCCACGGTGGAAGCTGAGAGGCGGGCAGCTTCCCGCAGCCTCTGAGGATAGGAGACACTTTGCTCTGAAATGCAAGAACGGACACATGGCAGGGCTTCATTTCCAGTCATGAACAACGGCGACTGTGTGAAGTGAACAATCCCTCATCCTGTTACAAACATCAACAGGGAAATTGTTCCTTTTCCTGGGGGATAGATCTGCCTCCAACTGCGCCCCCTCAGCTTGTTGGAAGAATGTGCTCACGCCACTGGTAAGATCCATTTAGAGATCTGGACAATAGCTGCCTGTCCCATCAGGTGATATGCTGCAGCATTCAGCCTCTCGCCAGCTTGTTAAAGGCTAAAATATGTAGGTTTTGTTTAGTGCATGGTGTCTGGTTAGTTTAGTATCAGTTTACTGTCACGGTGTACCGATGCACAGTGAAAAGCCCCTGTCCCACTTTCCCGAGTTAATCGCCAATTCTCCCAAGTTTTCCCCTCGATTCAAACTCGGGGCTATCAATTTCACTCGAGGTAATTTTTCAACATGCTGAAAAAAACCTCCCGACTTACCTGATGCCCCGAGTACCTACGGCTGGCCTAACGTGCCGCCACGATATAGCTACCGCCTCCTACGGACTCGCTACGGACATTCTCCGAGTTTGAATCAAGGGGGAAAACTAGGGAGAATTCGCGAGTAACTCGGGAAAGTGGTTCAGGGGCTAAGGGCTTTTTGTTGCGTGCTAACCAGTCAGCAGAAAGACTACACATGAGATGAGGGGTTCACACCCGAAATGTCGTCGGTCCATTTTCTTTGAGTTTGGGTTTAGTTTATTGTGTAGGCTTTTTGTTACCTGCTAACCAGTCAGCGGGAAGACAATACATGATTACAATCGAGCCGTCCACAGTGTACAGATACAGGGTAAAGGGAATAACGTGAATAACCTTTAATGCAAGATAAAAGTCCGATCAAAGATAGACCGAGGGTCTCCAATGAGTTGGATAGCAGCTCAGGACTGCTCTCTAGTTGGTGGTGGGATGGTTCAGTTGCCTGATCTTCCACAGATGCAGCCTGACCCAGCCCCCACTGCATTCCAACTTCACTCAATGCACTGACTGACGAAGGCCAAAGTGCCAAAAGCCTTCTTGACCGCCCTATCTGCCCGTGACACCACTTTCAGAAAGCGATGTGCCCCTCGACCCCCCCCCCCCCCCCCCGCTCCACAACACTCCCCAGGGCCCTGCCATTCACCGCGAGGGTCTTGTCACGGCTTTGACTTTGCAAAATGCAACACATCGCACTTATCTGCATTCAACCCCACTTGCCATTCCTCAGCCCACTTGCCCACCCGATCGAGATCCCGCCGTCAGTTTTGACAACCATCTTTGCTATCGACGTTACCACCCGCATATCCCAAGGGATAGGGGTTGAGAAAGCAGGAACGGGATACTGATTTTGGTTGTTCAAGAAGGAACCGCAGATGCTGGAAAATGGAAGGTAGACAAAAGTGCTGGAGAAACTCAGCGGGTGCGGCAGCGTCTATGGAGCGAAGGAGATAGGGCCGAAACCCTTCTTCAGACTGATTTTGGATGATCGGCCACGATCGTTTTGAATGGCGGTGCTGGCTCGAGGGGCCGAAAGGCCTCCTCCCACACCTATTTTCTATGTTTCTATCTGCAAACTTTCAAGCCTTGTAACTTCCCATCCGAGTCTTTGCCAGCGGGGAGTTGCCTGCCAGAAATTCCCACGGTTTAAAGCAGTTAATGATTCTGAGCCTGCACATGCCTACGTGAGGGTTGGAGCGGAGGTGCATAAGCGGTTTATAGCAGTCTGGTTCCAAATTGAACCATTCTAGCAATCTGTTCAGAGCAGCCTTTTAATCGCCACCAAATAGGATCATTTTATTACTTGTTCATTGATCCCTACTCGGGGCGTGGGTGTTTTGTGGGCCAGCTGTCGTGCATTAGAACGTAGACCATGGAAGGCAGAAGCGTATGGCACAGGATCAGGCCCTTCGGCCCACGATGCCTGTGCCGAACAGGATGCCAAGACCAGCCCTCACCTGCCTGTGCATAATCCATATCCCTCCATTCCCTGCATATCCATCCGCCTACACAGAGGTCTCTTACATTACACTATCGTATCATGGCATAGGTGATAGGAGCAGAATTAGGCCATTTGACCCATTAAGTCTGCTCCGCCACTCAGTCGTGGCTGATCTATTTCTCCCACCTCCCCCCATTCTCCTGCCTTCTCCCCAAAACCCTGACAGCCCCAAGAATCTGCCTATCTCTGCCTTAAAAATATCCATTGATGCCCTCCATAGGCTTCTGTGGCCAAGAATTCCACAGATTCACCACCCTCTGACTAAAGAAATTCCTCCTCATCTCCTTCCTAAAGGAACGCCCTTTAATTCTGAGGCTGTGACCTCTAGTCCTAGACTCTCCCACTAGTGGAAACATCCTCTCCACCACCAACCCTGCAGCTCGTTCCAGGCACTCACTATGTAAAACTATGTGCCTCTCATATCTCATTTATACTTTGCCCCTCTCACCTTAACGTTATGCCCTCTAGTCTTTGGCATCTCCATCCTTGGTTGTCTATGACTTTCACCATTCTACATACGTCTATCAGGTCTCTCCACAACTTCTGGCATTCCAGATAAAACAATCCATCTGCCCAACCTCTCCTTGTAGCTGACACGCCCTAATGAAGGCATCATTCTAGTGAACCTCCAGTGCCCCTTCTCTGAAGTCTCCACATCCTTCCTGTAATGGGGGCGACCAGAACTGAATGGGGCCTAACCAAAGTCCTATGAAGGCATCATGATTTCTTGCCCTGGGGAAACTCAGCAGGTCAGGCCGCATCTGCGGAAAGGGATGGACACAGGGAAGTGTCCTGACCCGAAACGTCGCCTGTCCAGATGCTGTCTGATGCCCCTGTCCCACTTAGGAAACCTGAACGGAAACCTCTGGAGACTTTGCGCCCCACCCAAGGTTTCCGAGAGGTTCCCGGAGGTTTTTGTCAGTCTCCCTAATGGTCGGAAAGTGGTTTCCACTTCTTCTATGTTCCGGCGATTATTTCAAAAAATTGAAAACCGGTTGAAGGTGGTTGCCGGAGGTTGCAGGTAGTGGAAGGTAAGACCTTTTTTTTCACCCAGTTTTATAGGTCTTACCTTCCTCTACCCGCAACCTCCGGCAACCACCTTCAACTAGCATCGCAACCGGCTTCCACTAAAAAAATTGCGATTTATTTAAACGGAAACCACTTTCGACCGTTAGGGAGACTGCCAAAAACCTCCGAGAACCTCCGGGAACCGCACGGAAACCTTGGGTGGGGCGCAAAGTCTTCAGAGGTTTCCGTTCAGGTTTCCTAAGTGGGACAGGGGCATGACTCATTGAGTCCCGTCCCCCCCCCCCCCACCCCACGTAATGCAAGGCGTTCTCTGCGGTGGCGTGAGAGAAAGGTCAGGTCTGGAAGAGCTTTGTGGCCACTAATTGGGGAAGGGTTGGGGCACCGGGTCGAGGTTGGTGACTTGAGCAACTGACCCTAATGCATGCTCGGGACCACTAAGCTGGCAGGGGAAGAGAGAGAGAGAGAGGGAGAGTGGGGGAGAGAGAGAGATGGGGGGGGGGGGGGGGGTTCGGGCTCAGGAGCTGAGCGATCAGGGATGCTGTTGCATATTAAGAGGATAAGAGTGGGGAAAGCGTACGGCTGAGAAGAGATAATGAGATCTGGCATTAGCTGCGGTCCAGAGCTGGGTGAATAGGGAGCATTTAAAGACCAAGGTATTTCAGCTTCACATGATGTGAGTGGCGACAGATTAAGCTAACTAAGCAGTCCTCGTCATCTCTGGACTTTGCCCTTATTCACGCCTTAGGTGCCGATAGATTTTAGAAACTGCCCAACAGATAGGTGACAGAATGGTCATCTTTGCGGTTCAATGTTACTTTGTAATTACATGTTTCCAGGTACAGTGAAGATCCTTTCCTGCATACAGTTCAGTAGGAATCTTACTAAAGCTCTGCACAATCATTCCTAAGTCCAATCGTGTAAGAATAGTAGATTATATTGAGGCTATACACAAGAATCGCCACGTTTCCACAAGAAATCCCTATATTATAACTCCGGTTTAGACTTTAGAGAAACAGTGCAGAAACAGGCTTTTCGGCCTACCACGAGTCCACAGCAACCAGCCATCACCCCGCACACTAGCACTATTCTACACACACTAGAGACAATTGACCCACAAACCTGCACGTCTTTGGAGTGTGGGAGGAAGCTGGAGCACCTGGAGAAAACCCACCCGGGTCACGGGGGGAAGGCACAAACTCCGCACAGACAGCGCCCGTAGTCAGGATGGAACCCGGGTCTCCGGCGCTGTGAGGCAGCAACTCTACCGCTGCGCCACCGTGCCAAGCTCATGGAGTCATACAACATGGAAACAGGCCCCACAGTCCAACTTGCCACCCCGACCAACATGCCTCATCTACACTAGTCCCACCTGCCCGTGTTTGGCCCGTATCCCTCTAAACTTTTCCTATCCATGCACTAACACTGAGGGGTAAATTGAATATAAGGGAAAGGTAAACGGGTGATGCGAAGGCTGGGAGCTCTAATGTGAGGGGAAATATACATTTAATGGCAGGATGCTCATGCCCCGTCCCACTTAGGAAACCTGAACGGAAACCTCTGGAGACTTTGCGCCCCACCCAAGGTTTCCGTGCGGTTCCCGGAGGTTTTTGTCCTCCAGCAGCCACCTTCAACTAGCATCGCAACCGGCTTCGACTAAAAAATTACCGATTTTGAAAACGGAAACCACTTTCGACCATTAGGGAGACTGACAAAAACCTCCGGGAACCGCACGGAAACCTTGGGTGGGGCGCAAAGTCTCCAGAGGTTTCCGTTCAGGTTTCCTAAGTGGGACAGGGGCATAAGAATATTGATGCACAGAGGGATCTTGGGTGTCCAAGCTGAAAGTGGCAGCACAAATGGAAGGAGTGTGGTATGCTTGCCTTCACAGGTTGGGGCATTGAGTATGGTTCAGCAGGTCATGATGCAGCTTTATTGGACATGTTGTCAAGCTGGAAAGGGTACAGAGAAGATTTACGAGGATAGACACAAAAAAAGCTGGAGCATCTCAGCGGGACAGGCAGCATCGCCGGAGAGAAGGCACGGGTGACGTTTCGGGTCGGGATGTTGGTCGGCGGGGACGAGTTTCTACGCGCATCTGTAGAAGACAGTGAGAGTCGTTGTAGACGGGCTGAACGTCCTGAGTCTCGGAGGAAGTGGGGACATTGGTGTGCCTACTTGGGGGGTCTCTCCATGGCTGCCGTGTGTGGAGGCCTTGGGGTGACGTGGCGTGGAGGACTTTAACACAGAGGCACGATGGCCACAATGTGGTTGAACTTGAAAACTAAAATGTTGCAAATCTGAAAATATTCAGGGAAGCTGGAAAGGGTACGTAGAAGATTTTCAAGATACAAGAGACATTTATTTGTCGCATGTACCAATTGGTACAGTGAAGTGTGTGTTCACCATACAGCCATACGAATAATAGTAGAGCACAGAACACGAGAGTATTTAACACAGACATCCCCACACTGCGGGATCAAAGTTTCCCCCTGTGAGGGAAGGCTCCAAAATTCAGTCATCCTCCTCTGCTGTCCTCCCGTGGATGGGGGGCTCCCGAACCCCCCCGCTGTCGCCACTATGGGCGGCCCGATGTTCAGGCCCGCTCGTCGGGGTGATGGAATTCCAACGTCGGGACTGGAGGATGTCCTCAGCAGCTTGGACATCCGAATCGGCCACCTCCTACCGGAGTCCGCGGTTGCACAAAGTCCACAGGCCGCGCTGGGCGGAGATTCAACGCTGGCGGCCCTCGGCAAAGGGACCCAGGACTCCGCCATGTTGAAGTCAGCGCCGGCCGCGCTGGAATCTCCGCGAACCCCAGCTCCACGATGTTGGAGCATCCGGCCCAGCACCCTCCCCCTCCCCCTCCTCTCCTCCCCCTCTTCTCCCCTCCACTCCCCTCCACTCCCCTCCCTCCCTCCCTACCCCCTCCACGTGCCCTGTCCCCTACCCCTCGCATTCCCTCCCATCCCATCAAATCAGTCCTGGGGTACAGAGCCACACAGGGTGGAATGAGGCCCTTGGGCCCAACATGTCCACACCGACCAACATGCCCCGTCTACACCAGCCCCTTATTGTCCCTTCTTCGGGAGTGAGGAAGTTGGGAACCCTAGATGTGGATGATGTGCAGGCAGGTAAAGGTTGCTCTTGGCATCATGTTCAGCACAGACATTGTGGGCCGAAGGGCCTTTTCCTGAGCTGTACTGTTCCATTTCTATGTTCAAGGGGATGCGTGCGGCACTACAGGACTTCACGTCTCATAAACTGAACATTCAAATCTAGCTGTTGTAGTTCCAGCTTCTCCTTGCGTTAAATTCTTATTCTGGTCCAAAATTCTTGCTGACAGAAAAAGTGATAAGAATTCGACCTTGTACAGCAAGTTAAGTTTGAAGAACACATCTTGTACAAATTGTTTGCCCAAAGACCCTGTCAAATGGATAATGACAGCAAACATCGAGGCTGCCAAGGTCATGGCATCGCTTCCTGTCTGCAAAACCTATCACTTCCTGGGCCAAGGATAACACTTTGCATCCGCTTACACGTGAACATATCCTTGAATTATCCACTCCTGGCAAAGGTACAGAGGAAAGGCTTGCCAATGAGTTCCTGCAAAGCAAGACGTTAGGACTTTATTCCCTGGAGCGCAGGAGGCTGAGGCCTGATCTTATTGAGGTGGTTCAAATGATGAGCAGGATAGGGTGAATGCACAGTGGCCTTTACCCAGAGCGGGGGAAACAACAGGGGCAGCACGGTGGCGCAGCGGTAGAGTTGCTGCCTTGCAGCGGCAGAGACCCCGGTTCGATCCTGACCATGGGGTGCTGTCTGTACGGAGTTTGTACGTTCTCCCCGTGACTGCGTGTTTTTTGCTCCAGGCGCTCCGGCTTCCTCCCACAGTCCAAAGACGTGCAAGCGTGTAGGTTAATTGGCTCTCTGTAAATTGTCCCCTAGGGTGGAGGATAGAGCTCGATCGTCAGTTGGTGCGGACTCGGTTTGGTGGGCCGAAGGGCCTTTCTCAATGCTCTATCTCTACACTACACTAAAGATTACCACATGATGTACAGATGCCTCGATTCTACCCACAGTGAATCTGAGCCGATATCTACTGGAGTTGGAGCAAACTGCAGAAGTTGCCAAACACCTCATCAATCATTCACCTTGCCGTGTGTTTTTTGCTCTTTGACTGGGATCAGTTTGCAAACTATTTTTTTTTCCCCTCTGCGGGCAAACATGTTTGGGAATTTGTAGAGAACAAGAGTCAAGGGTGTTTTATCGTCCTTTGTACCAAAACGGAACAATGAGACTCGCACTCGAGGCAGCATAACAGGTCTGCAGACGCAGTGGTCAAAAGATAATCTAATAAACGAACATAAAAAAACAAATACACTAAATATAATAAAATCTAAGCCCAAAGTCCTCAGTGGGTCCAAGACAGTTTGGAGTTTAATTGGAGTTCGTAGCATTCAATAGCCCTAAATGGCCCCATATCTGAGGAAGGATGTGTTGAGGAGGGTCCAGAGGAGGTTTACAAGAATGATCCCAGGGCTAAGAAGTAAGTAAGTAAGTTTATTGGCCAAGTATTCACATACAAGGAATTTGCCTTGCTGCTCCGCCCACAGGAAACAACATGGCATACAGTGACAGTTACCCTATGATGAGCATTTGTCGGCACTTGGGCCTGTACTCGCTGGAGTTTAGGAGGATGAGGGGGTGGGGGGGGGGGCTTCATTGAAGCTGACCAAATAGTGAAAGGCTTAGATAGAGTGGATGTGGAGAGGATGTTTCCACTAACGGGAGAGTCTAGGACCAGAGGGCAGAGCCGCAGAATGAAAGGACTTACCTTTAGACAGATGAGGAGGAATTTATTTCATCAGAGGGTGGTGAATCTGTGGAATTCTGTGGCTGTGGAGGCCAAGTCGGTGGGTATTTTCGAAGCAGAGATTCTTGGTTAGTACGAGTGTCAGGGGTTGTGGGGCCAAGGCAGGAGAGGGATATATAGATCAGCCACGATTGAATGGTTGAGCAGACATAACCATATAATCATATAACAATTACAGCACAGAAACAGGCCATCTTGGCTCTTCCAGTCCGTGCCGAACACTTACTCTCACCTAGTCCCATCTACCTGCACTCAGACCATAACACTCCATTCCCTTCCCGTCCATATACCTATCCAATTTATTTTTAAATGATAAAATCGAACCTGCCTCCACCACTTCCATTGGAAGATCATTCCACACAGCCACCACTCTCTGAGTAAAGAAGTTCCCCCTCATGTTACCCCTAAACTTTTGTCCCTTAATTCTCAAATCACTCGATGGGCCGAATGGCCCAATTCAGCTCTTAGAACTTATGAACTTATGGTGGTTGGAAATAAGCCGTTCCTGAACCTGGTGGTCATGTCTTTCAGACTCCTGTACCTTCTTCCCGATGGCAGGGGTGAAATGAGTGCGTGTCCAGGGTGGTTTGCGTGGCAGATGATGCTGGCTGCCTTGTTGAGGCAGCGACTCCGGTAGACCCCTACGATGGTGGGGAAGTGAGAGCCCGTGATGGGCCGGGGCAGTGCTCACCGCTCTCTGTGATCTTCTTTGATCCCGAGTGTTGGAGCTGCCGAACCAGGCCGTGATACAACCGCTCCCTTCCCCCCTTCAGCCCGTTTATCTACCACTCTGTGGCGCGTAATCTTCTCCGTGGCTGGGTGGGGAAGCTCGGGTGAGATCCTGAGACTTAAAGCCTCTGGATCTTTGCTCTTGGCAGGGTCACCTGACGAAGACCTCGATGGTGGAGCAGATGGAAGGTGGAAGCAGGTCGGCAGGTGGGGCACCACAGCTATGAAGTATGGGCCAAGCTTAGTGGGACACCTTGGTCAGCATGGACAACTTCCGTGCTCTAAGACTCTATTACCAATCTGCTTCTCAGCCCTAAGAAATAGAACCAGAGGCAGCACGGTGGCGCAGCGTTAGAGTTGCTACCCTACAGCACCAGAGACCCGGGTTCGATCCCCACCACGGGTGCTGTCTGCACGGAGTTTGTACATTCTCCCCGTGACCAGGTGGGTTTTCCCCAGGTGCTCCGGTTTCTTCCCACACTCCAAAGACGTACAGGTTTGTAGGTTAATTGGCTGCTGTAAAATTGCCCCAATGTGTATGGCTCATCGTTGGTGCGAACAGACACGTGGGCTGAAGGGCCTGTTTCCATGCGGTATGTTGAAATTAAAGTAAGCTAAGAAGCTGTGTAGGCCATTCCTCCCTCTGTTTTTGTTCTGTCATTCAACAGGATCAACCTACCTGATCTCCCGGTGGCCCAGCACTTCAACTCCCCCTCCCACTCTGACCTCTCTGTCCTGGGCCTCCTCCATTGTCAGAGTGAGGCCCAGTGCAAGTTGGAGGAACAGCACCTGATATTTTGCTGGTGGACAAAAAATGCTGGAGAAACTCAGCGGGAGAGGCAGCATCTATGGAGAGAAATAGGTGATGTTTCTAGTCGAGACCCTCCCTCAGACTGATGTCGGGGGTGGGGGGGGGGGGGGTGAGGAACAAAATTTGCTTGGGTAGTTTACACCCCAGCGGAATGAATATTGACTTCTCTAACTTCAGATAGCCCTTGCTTTCTCTCTCCATCCCGTTCCCACTCCCAGTTCTCCCACTAGTCTCACTGTCTCCGACTACATTTGATCTTTGTCCCGCCCCCTCCCCTGACATCGGTCTGAAGAAGGGTCTCGACCCGAAACGTCGCCCATCCCTTCTCTCCAGAGATGCTGCCTCACCCGCTGAGTTACTCCAGCATTTCCTGCCTGCTGGAAAGACAGAACTTGATTACACTCAAGCTACCCATAGTGTACACATACAGGATATAGGGAATAACATTTAGTGCAAGATAAAGTCCAATAAGTCTGATTAAAGATAGTCCGAGGGTCTCCAATGAGGTTCATGGACTGCTCTCTAGTTGATGGTAGGATGGTTCAGTTGCCTGATATCAGCTGGGTCGAAGCTGCCATGTGCAGAATATAGTGTTGCAGCTACAGAGAAAGTGCAGATTTTTAAAAAAAAGTGCAAGGTACACAATTAAGGTAGGCTGGAAGATCGCTACCACACCTTAGTTTATGGGAGGACAGTTCAGTATTTTGATAAGAGCGATGAAGAAACTGTTCCTGGGTCTGGTAGTACCAGCTTTCCAGATTTTATACCCTTGCCCGACGGGAGAGGGAGAAGAGGGAATGAGGGAATGAGTGTGAGTGGTCCTTGATTATGTTGGCTGCCTTTATCTGTCCAAGTGTCTTTTAACTGTTGTGTAGTACCTGCCTCATCTACCTTCTCTGGCAGCTCGTTCCGTGTTCCCACCACCCTCACGTTTCTATTACATTTTCCCCCTCTCACCATAAACCTGTCGTTTGGTTCCATGGGTGAAAACTGCACATCCACCCTATCTATTATCCTCAAGGTTTTATACACCTCTATAAGATCACCCTTGCCCTCCAAGGAATAAGGTATAAAATCATGAGGGGAAAATATTCAATAAGAATCTTTTTCACACAAAGGGCGGTGGGTGTATGGAACGAGCTGCCAGAGGAGGTAGTTGAGGCTGGGACTATCCCAACGTTTAAGAAACAGTTAAACAGGTACATGGATAGGGCAGGTTCGGAGGGACATGGACCGAGCGTGGGCAGGTGGGACATGTTGGCTGGTGTGGACCGAAGGACCTGTCCCCACTCTGTATCATTCCACGAGTCGAAGTCCCAGCCTGCTCAACCTCTCCCTGTAGCTCAGTCCTGGCAACATCCTCGTAAATCTTCTCTGCGCTCTTCCCAGCCCAACGTCAACTTTGCCATAGCAGGGTGACCAAAACTGAATACAATACTCCAGAGCCGGCCTCACTAACACATTTGGCAACTTTAACAGAACGTTCCAACTTCTATACTTAGTACCCTGACTGATGAAGACCAATGTGCCAAATGCCTTATTTTACCACCTGTGGCCTCACTATCAGGGAACTATGTGCCTGTGTACGCCCAGATGCTTCTGCCCTATAACTAGGGTTGCCAATTTCCTCACTCCCAAATAAGGGACAAAAGGTCAAAATACGGGACAAATCCCGACGGCATTTCGTTGACCGACTCGGCCGTGGCTGGGTGGATGATGAGTTGCCCCCGGGTGCTGGACTGCACACAAAGCCCGGCCGGCGGGCCAGCTGAGGAGTTTTGGCCCGGGCTGCGTGACGTCGAGCGCAAAGTCCGGCACAACTCGTGAACCGATGATCGGCCATGAGAAGGAGGGGTGCTGGTGTCGGCGGTAAGCAAAGGTGCGAAGGTCGGACAGCTGGCCGGGCTGCCGACCGACGGGGCCACGGGCGAGGCGCTGCTGCTGCTGCTGCACTCCATGGGCTGCACTACGTCGGGGGGCCTCTAAAGGGATTATACTATAGGCCTCCCAATTGCAAGAGGGAGATAGCGGAACAGATATGCAGACAGCTTACGGGAAGATGTCAAAACAATATGGTTGTCATCGTGGGTGGATTCAACTCCCCCAATACTGATTGCCACCTAATCAGTGCAAGAGACTTAGATGAAGAGGGATTTGATAGGTGTATGTATCCAGGAGAGTTTCCTGAAACAGTATGAAGATAGCTGAAAGACTGACACAAAATGCTGGAGTAACTCAGCGGGACAGGCAGCATCTCTGGAGAGAAGGAATGGGTCGAGACCCTTCTTCGGTATAGTCCAAGTCCATACTGAACCGTGTGTTGGGAAATGAGTCACACCAGGTGATTGGTGTTGCCCTGAAGAACATCTGGGGAGCAGTGATCACAAGTCCTTAACTGTATGGGTAGTTATGAATAAGGACAAGGCTGGAGCCTGCTGGAAGATACCAAATGGGGGGCAGGCAGATTACACATTATTGGTCAGGAGCTGTGGGGAGAGTAAATCAGGAGCAGCTGTTGTTGGGTGAGTCCACGTCTGACATGTGGGTCATTTAAAGACCCGTTGATCGGAATTCAGGACCGGCATGTTCCAGTTAAGAGGAGGCAGTATGGAGATGGCAAGTTAGAGGAAGCTTGGATGACCAGTGAGGTTGGAAATTTGATCAAAAAGAGAAAATCAAGCATCTCGGAGGTTTACCAAAACAAAATCAGACAAGGCCTTTGAGGAAGAAAGAACGAGCAGGATGAAACTCTTGCAGGGAATCTGTGGGACCAGAAGGTGCAATGAGATGTCATTGGCAAGTGAGATTAAACAGAATTTGGGGGGGGGGGGGGGGGGGGCACGGAGGCGCAGCGGTAGAGTTGCTGCCTCACAGCGCCAGAGACCCGGGTTTGATCCTGCCTGCGCTCTTCCCGTGACCACGTGGGTTTTCACCGGGTGCTCTGGCTTCCACCCAGGCTCCAAAGACGTACAGGTTTGTGGGCCAAATTGCAAATTGTCCCTAGTGTGTAGAATATTGTTCAGAGTACCGGGTGATCGGGGACTCAATGGGCCGAAGGGCCTGTTTCCATGCGGTACCTTAGAGCAGCGATTCTCAACCAGGGTTCCCCGGAACTCTAGTTCCGCGTGAAGTCGCTAGGGGTTCCGAGAGACATAGTGATAAATAGGCTAATTATTTGCAAATGTATCCTTGAGTCATTTTCCCATTTATTTTCATAATGGTAATTTTATTACACACGTAAGGATGTCATATTTAGTGGTGCCTATACGGAGCCAGTGTGAAACGGCCTTTAGTGGTGAGTAGACATGAGCTAAACGTGACGGATTTGTGTATCGAGTGACTCACTAGAGTACAGACGCATGCACGGTCTCCATCAGTCCTGTCTGTACTTCCTGGCGTGCAGGTACACTCCCTCATTCACCCACGTTATTTAGTAATGTTTACCCATCATTTAGGGATGCTATATGAATCTTAACAATTGTATGTTTAGCTTTATTTTTGTTAGTTTATCAAAAGTTTATTTAGTTTCTTGCTAGTTTATGAAAAGTTAATGTGTGTCGTTTTCTCCCACTATCTCTTTCTCTCTCTCTCTCAATCTATCTATCTATCTCTCTCTCCCTCTCTCTCTATCTCTATCTCTCTCATGCAAGGTTAGTTCTTCTGTTTGTTTGCCTTTGTTTTGAACAAGCAGTTTAATTTCAGTTTATTTTTCCCATTGAGAAAAACGCATTCTTATTCTTTGCTTACTCCAGTTGCCAGAAATATATATTATGTTTGCCTTATGAACTTTAATTTTGTCTTCTTCTTTTCGTGTCCATCTCGTTACAAATGTTGACCTCGCTGAAAAGGACGCAAGCTTCCGGCGACCATCAGTGGGGATGCCATCACTTGTCGCCATCGATGATGGTGGGAGCAGAATTAGCTCGGGATACATCCCGTTTCCAGCCCCGCGACCTGGACGCTTCTGCTATGGGGCCTTTAAGTTTATGAAAGGGAAAGAAAGAGATTAATAAAGATATGTAATAATTTTTATGTAGGGGTTCCCTGACACATGAAAATTATCCCAAGAGTTCCCCAAGCGTAAAAAAAAGGCTGAGAAACGCTATTTTGGAGTCTTAATGCTAAATTAAAGAATTCCAAGACCTTTAATACGTATATTAAAAACAAGACTGATTCCTGGGACGGCAGGACTTCCATATGAAGAAAGACTGGATAGACTCGGCTTGTACTCGCTGGAATTTAGGAGATTGAGGGGGGGATCTTATAGAGACTTACAAAATTCTTAAGGGGTTGGACAGGCTAGATGCAGGAAGATTGTTCCCGATGTTGGGGAAGTCCAGAACAAGGGGTCACAGTTTAAGGATAAGGGGGAAGTCTTTTAGGACCGAGATGAGAAATCATTTTTCACACAGAGAGTGGTGAATCTGTGGAATTCTGTGCCACTGAAGGTAGTTGAGGCCAGTTCATTGGCTACATTTAAGAGGGAGTTAGATGTGACCCTTGTGGCTAAAGGGATCAGGGGGTATGGAGAGAAGGCAGGTACAGGATACTGAGTTGGATGATCAGCCATGATCATATTGAATGGCGGCGCAAGCTCGAAGGGCCGAATGGCCTACTCCTACACCTGTTTTCTATGTTTCTATGATTCTATGTAAGAGCAAGAGGCAAAGTTTAAAGAAGATGTGCGAGTATGTTTTTTACATGGTGGGTGCCGGGAACACGCTGCTGGTGGAGGCAGATACAATGGTGGTGGTTGAGGTTTTTGGATAGGCACATGGATATGCAGGGAATGGAGGGATAAGGATCAGAGGAGCAGGCAGAGGAGATTAGTTTAACCTGGCATCAAGCTCAGAACAAACATTGTGGGGCCTGACCCTTAGAGAACTGCTCTATCTCCTGCAAAGACCCTGATGGTGAGCCAACCTCAACAAAGAGCATCAGATGAGCCACTGCTTTAACAGGTGGGCAGTTCTTTACTCAAGACAAGCCGATGGGGAATTTTCCTCGGAAA
This sequence comes from Raja brachyura, assembly GCA_963514005.1. Next base: position 19,716,554 of record OY740785.1, read on the forward strand.
GAAACATTTTTTAAAATGGGGGAAAGTGTACTTTTTGTTGTAAAAAGTACCACAGCTGATTTATCTGTAGCTGACAGCTAACATTACAGAAAGACAATTCAAAGTCGTGCTGCATAGGAGGATGAGTGCGGAAAGACAAGTCTCTCTGTCAAGTCTGGTTTATTTAATGCTGAGACATATTGCTTTCAGTCACGATCTCGAGCTGGAGAAGATGCACAGAGGCATCTTGTAGCCAGGAGTTTCATGAGTCAGACAATGGAGTCTCACCCGGTAAATATTCCCCAACATTGCCTAAATCAACAGTGAATGACTCTTACTTTACAAAAGCCAACAGATCTCCAACGCAGGCAAAGGCAAATGTTAGTTTACCGCGGACCTCACAAAGCATCGCGGCCACTTCAGGACCTTGCGCATAAACACGGGGTATTCGAATATCCTGTTCAAAGTTCACCCCCTTGACCTTTCCTCGGCCTGTTTAACGGAATTAAAATATACATTCCTTCACTTTCGAGCAGGTCAGAGTCAACAACTTCAAATTCCTGTGCGTGCATATCCCTGAAGATCTGTCCAGGACCCAGCACATTGATGCTATCACAAATCCCATCAATGCCTCTCCCTCTGGAGAAGGGTCTCGACCCGAAACGTCACCCATTGCTTCTCTCCAGAGATGCTGCCTGTCCCGCTGAGTTACTCCAGCATTTTGTGTCTATCTTCAGTTTAAAACAGCATCTGCAGTTCCTTCCTTGCATATTTTGTCTACTTGCTTCGAGGTCTGAGGAGATTCAGTAGATCGATGAACTTCCACAGTGCAGCAGAGAGCAGATTGACTGCCTTGACATCAAGGCCTGGCTCGGCAACTCGAACGCTCTTGGATGAAGGAGATTACAAAAAGTGGTGGACACTGCCCGGTCCATCACGGGTACCGACCTCCCCACCATCGAAGGGATCTACAGGAGGCGCTGCCTCAAAAAGGCAGCCAGCATCATCAGAGACCCACACCAGCCTGGCCACACTCTCATTTCACCCCTGCCATCGGGAAGAAGGTACACGAGCCTGAAAACCGTGACCTCTAACCGTTAGGCAATTGAACGCTACGAATGTCCTGTTGACAAAGATAGTAAATTGGTTGGCAGACCGAAAGCAAAGAGTAGGAGTGAACGAGTCCGTTTCAGAATGGCAGGCAGTGGCTAGTGGAGTGCCGCAAGACTCGGTGTTGGGGCCGCAACTGTTTATCATATATATTAATGATTTGGAAGAGGGAATTAGGAGTAACACAAGCAAGTTTGGGGATGACACAAAGCTGGGTGGCAGTGTGAGCTGTGAAGAGGATGTTAGGAGGTTGCAGGGGGACCTGGACAGGTTGAGTGAGTGGGCAGATGCGTGGCAGATGCAGGATAATGTAGATAAATGTGAGGTTATGTGAGGGCGGCAAAAACAAGGGGGCAGATTATTATCTCAATGGGGTTAGGTTAGGTAAGGGGGAGGTACAGTGAGACCTGGGTGTCCTTGTAAACCAGTCACTGAAAGTTGGCGTGCAAGTACAGCAGGCAGTGAAGAAAGCTAATGGAATGTTGGCCTTCATAACAAGAGGATTTCAGTACAGGAGTAAAGAGGTTCTTCTGCAGTTGTATAGGGCTCTGGTGAGACCATATCTGGAGTATTGTGTACAGGTTTGGTCTACTAATTTGAGGAAGGACATCCTTGTGATTGAAGCAGTGCAGGGTAGGTTCACGAGATTGATCCCTGGGATGGCAGGACTGTCATATGAGGAAAGATTGAAAAGACTAGGCTTGTATTCACTGGAGTTTAGAAGGATGAGGGGGGATCTTATAGGAACATATAAAATTATAAAAGGACTGGACAAGCTAGATGCAGGAAAAATGTTCCCAATGTTGGGCGAGTCCAGAACCAGGAGCCACAGTCTTAGAATAGAGGGGAGGTCATTTAAGACGGAGCTGAGATAACACTTTTTTACCCAAAGAGTTGTGAATTTATGGAATTCCCTGCCACAGAGGGCAGTGGAGGCCAAATCACTGGATGGATTTAAGAGAGAGTTGGATAGAGCTCTAGGGGCTAGTGGAGTCGAGGGATATGGGGAGAAGGCAGGCACGAGTTATTGATAGTGGACGATCAACCATGATCACAATGACTGGTGGTGCTGGCTCGAAGGGCCGAATGGCCTCCTCCTGCAACTAAACCTGTCGCCTGGTTCTTGATTCCCCTACCAAAGACTGTGCGCTCACCCTATCTATTCCCCTCATTATTTTATACACCCCTGCGAGTCCTAGCCTGCCCAACCTCTTCCTGTAGCTCAGGCCCCTCAAGTCCTGGCAACATCCTCTGCATTCGTTCCAACTTAGTGAGATATTCCTTTTGGCAGGGTGACCAGAAGGGAACATGATACACCAAGAAGACACCGAATGCTTAAGTAACCCAGTAGATCCGGAATCATCTCAGATCAAAGATAAACGGGTCGGGGCCCTTCTATAGATTGTCGGGCGACATTACAGGTTAGCACCCTATCTCAGACTGTTCTGAAGAAGGCTTCCGACCCCGAAGCATCACCTGTCCACATCCTCCAGAGACGCTGCCCGACCTGCTGAGTTCCTTACTCCAGCGCTTTGTGTGACCTTTGATGAGCCAATAAACGCTGGCCTTATCTGAACCGTGAAATACGAGAAGAAAATATGGTCACGCATTTCCAGCATTTTCTTCAAAAAGATTCCCAGCACCTGCATTGTGTGTTTGGCCGGGAAGGGAAATGATATTTCTGGCATGACTCCAGAGGCGATGGTTAGGGTTTTTCCGAGTGATTTTATCAGGTGCATCTCTGGCTGGCGAGTGTGTCTGCATGCAAGCCCAGCCGCTTTGCCCTTGAACCGTGAATGAGCACATTGAGACTCAAGAAAGGAGGACACTGCAGACTGATTAACACAGACCTGGAGCTAAAGAAGGAACTGCAGATGCTGGAAAATCGAGGGTGCACAAAAAACTGGAGAAACTCACCTGGAGATGTGCAGGAAAACAGGGGCCCAGATATTTTCTGAGCATAAAGAGTTGACAGTATTTGGCTGAGAGGTTAGCTGGTAAACCCAAGCCTCACTGGTTCAGATGGGTTGGAGAATGAAGCTGGGGGGTGGGGTGAATGGACCTGGTGTGATGCCTATGGTGCGTTACAACCCAGCGGTGGGAACACTGAATTCTCCAATTGTAGACCTGGTTTCAGGCCCGGGTAGAATGGACCTGGAGAGGATGCTTCCACTCGTGGGAGAGTCTAGTAACAGAGGTCACAGCCTTAGAATTAAAAGACGGACCTTGAGAAAGGGGATGAGAAGGAATTTCTTTAGCCAGAGGGTGGGTGGTGAATCTGTGGAATTCATTGCCGCAGATGACAGTGGAGGCCAAGTCAGTGAGTATTTGTGAATCGGAGATTGAGAGGTTCTTGATTAGTGAAGGCATCAAGGGTTACGGGGAGAAGGATGGACAGTGGGTTTTAAGGGGGGAAATATAGATTAATCGTGATTGAATGGCGGCATAGACTTGACGGGCCGAATGGCCTAATTCTGCTCCTATTCATTTCGCTCACTGACAAACGCGGTGAAATATTGCAGCCCCAACCAGAGTGGAATTGTCCAAAGAGTGTACCATGTTTCTTTAAATCTTGGAATCGATGCCAAACGTTGGGCATCATTTACAACCTTTGTTTCCTGTTGGGTTGCTGGCATTAGTTTTGATGAGTCACTCATTCAATATTGGCTTTCTTCAAAACCCTGGCCATCAGTGGGCGGCATAAAGATGCAGCTGGTAGAGCCGCTTCCTTAAGGGCCTGTCCCACTCGGGCGGCATTTTAGACGAGCACGGGAGACTCTGCGCTCGCCTCATGATCGCCACATGGTCGCCACAGGTTCGCTGGCGGTCTCTGGTGAGCCTCCTTCACGGTCGCGAGGAGTTCCCGCATTCTGGGAACTAGTCGCGGCCTCATTATGGTCGCCACTAATTTTTCAACATGTTGAAAAATCTTCTGCGACCAAAAATTGGTCGCCACCGAGAAAATCGAGAAGTTCTCCTGTAGTCGTAGGTGCAGTTGTAGTGGGGTCGCCATGTAGTTATGGGTAGTCCAGCTAATCGTAGGTAGATTTAGTTCATCGCCTTTGCTGATCAGTCATTTTCATTGGTTCATTGGGGGAAAAAAACGTAAGCACCAGTTGTCAGAACCAAGGAGAACCGACCGGTAATGTTAAATGCCTGCCGAACATCACAGCTGTGTATCTCTGGCTCATTAAAAGTTGTCTGGCTTCTTAAAAAGTGTCTTCACTCCTTCTCCCCCTCTTCCCCCTCCCCTTCTCCCCTCCCCGCTCCCCCCTATTTTAAAGGACTTACCGTACGCTGTTCCTTTGGATCGATCAGCGACGTGGAGAGGGGGGATGTGCTGCATGGGCAACAGCCTGCCCTCCCTATGACATCGCCCAGGCTTGCATCCGAGGATGCATCACCCATGGTCAGTCACTGCTCCTACCGTACACTGTGCTAGCCGTCTTAACCTTCCTGTTCATCGCCTTGTGTGTCTGCACCTTGGCTTTGCACCGTGTGAATTTCACTCAGACGGCGCTCCCCCCGCTTTCCGTGTGTGTGTGTGTGTGTGTGCGCGCGTGTGTGCGTGTGTGTGTGTGTGTGTGCGTGCGTGCGTGCGTGCGTGCGTGCGTGTGTGTGTGTGCGTGCGTGCGTGCGTGCGTGTGTGTGTGTGTGCGTGCGTGTGTGCGTGTGTTCCGCTCTGACGGTCACCGTTCCAGTTCCCGGTTTTTCGGGCGATTGCTGCGAACTTGAGAGTCACCGGCAGTCTGCTGAAAAACCGCCCAAGTGGGACAGGCCCTTTGCTCCAGGGACCCAGGTTCGATGGCGTTTTGAGTCGGAATCCTTCTTCAGACTGTGCGAACTGGTGATCGATGATCAGCATGGACTCGGTGGGCCACAGAGCCTGTTTCTATCAATAATCATTTCTCATCCTTAGTTGTACATCACCATTCACCATTATGACAGGATTCACACCCATTAATATCGAACAATTTTAAGCTGCAGATAAAATAGACTGCAGATGCTCGAATCTTGAGCAAAACACAAAGTGCTGGAGGAACTCTGATCAGCCGTGATCACATTGAATGACGGTGCTGGCTCGAAGGGCCGAATGGCCTCCTGCTGCACCTATTTTCTACGTTTCTATGTTTCTATGTTAACATTATTCCCTTATCATGTATATATACACTGTAAATAGCTCGATTGTAATCATGTTTGTCTTTCCGCTGACTGGTTAGCACGCAGCAAAAGATTTCCACTGTACCTCGGTACAGGTGACAATAAACAACTAAACATCACCTGTCCACTCCCTCCACTGATGCTGCCTGACCCGTCCAGTTACTCCAGCACTGGGTATCATTTTTTAAGACATAGATTTGTGACATCCCCTTCCAAACTTCTCTCAATGCTCCCTTTCACTTTTATTTCATCAACGTTGATATCCGATCTTATTGCCAAGATTCATACCTTTTTCATTGCTATTTTTAGATCACCGAACGCAGCAGTCTTTGACAAGTCGGTTTCATTCCGACTGCGTGAAGTAACAAGCTTACATTGCATTTCTTTCGACCTACTCACAATGATGTTCTGAACTCAGGATCATGGGATCAATACAGCACGGAAACAGGCCCTTCGGCCCAAATCACCCATGCCGATCAAGATGTCCCATCAAAGCTAATCCCATATGCCTATGATAGATGCAAGACACTGGAGTAACTCAGCGGGACAGGCAGCATCTCTGGAGATAAAGAATGGGTGCCGTTTCAGGCGGAGACCCTTCTTCAGATAGTCAAGGGAGAGGGAGTCTAGAGATGTGGAAGGGCAAGGTGTGAAAACTACAGATCAAAGCAGACGCTGATAAGGAAATGAAGAACGGTTCGTTGTTAGCCGTGAGTAAGGCGACAAGCGGGCCTACTATCAGTAATATTGGATCAGGAGGACAGTAGGACTGGTCAGAGAACTCGGGTGGGGGGGGGATGGAGAGAGAGGGAAAGCAAGGGTTGCTTGCCGTTAGAGAAATCAAGATCCATGCCGCTGGGGTGTAAGCTGCCCAAGAGAAATATGAGGTGCTGTTCCTCCAATTTGCACTGGGCCTCACTCTGACGATGGAGGAGGCCCAGGACATAAAGGTCTGTGTGGGAATGGGAGGGGGAGCTAAAGTGTTTGGCAACCGGGAGATTACATAGTTCAGCGATGCGATCGCCAAGCCTGCGCTTGGTCTCGCTGATATACAGGAGTCCACACCTGGAACAGCGGATGCAGTAGATGAGGTTGGAGGAGGTGCAGGTGAACCTCTGCCTCACCTGGAAAGACTGTCGGGGACATTGGATGGAGTCGAGGGGGGAGGTAAAGGGACAGGTGTTGCATCTCCTGCAGTTGCAGGGGAAAGTACCTGGGGAGGGGGTAGTTTGGGTGGGAAGGGACGAGTTAACCAGAGAGTTGCGGAGGTAATGTGACACCAACTGCCTCAACGTTTCCACTCCCATTACCCACTCTAACCTCTCCGGCTTTGAAGGTACAGCCCTCCACTCACTCTGCGGCAAATCGCAGCCAAACGCGCCGACAAGGGAGGTGCCGTGGTAGTCTGGCGAGTTGATCTCCACCGCACTGAGGCCAGGCACCGGCTCTCCGACACCTCCCACTAATCCTTGGACCATGGCCCCACAGGTGAGCACCAGGCCATAATCCCACGGACCATTTCGGACGTTCTCACTTCCGGAGCGGGGAGAAGAAGGAATGACTGGATGGCAGCAGATCGTTCTGCGGTGGCAAGGAGTCGTCCCCAACCAACCAAGTTTGAGCCACTTTGAACATCCACCAAGATGGGGCTGAATGGATGGACGGATGACGAAAGTAGAAATAACTCCTCAGGAAGTGAGATTAGGAGCAATTCCAGTCAGAGTGTGATTTTGGCACATGGTGAGATGTTTCCTAAAGGAGGTGGGAGCCAACAGTGGCCTTGACTTCACATATTTAATTAGCTAAAAAAAATACCCTTTGGCAGGCTCCATAGAAGTGTCCTTCAAGCCCAGGGCAGGCGTGTTGTGAGTCGTGATTCCCCTAGATTTTGCAACAAGTTGTAGTTTCCCTTGGCTTCCTTCAGCCTTTTAAGAGAAATCCGTGCCTAGAGCCAAGTTTCATTTAACTTTTACTGACAATAACGCTGCCAGAACTCGTCGTGATATTAATTGCAGTATTTTTGTTTTTAATGAACAGACGGGGGAACTGAGTGGGTCAGGGGTCTTCCGTGGAGAAGGTTGAAGAGGGAGCCGGTGACCTGGGGTGAGTAGGCTGGGACTCTATACCTGAGACAGCAGGAGGATGAGGGGTAATCTGATAGACGTGCATAAAATCATGAGAGGAATAGATCGGGCAGATGCACACCGTCTCTTGCCCAGAGTGGGTCAATCGAGGACCAGAGGACATTGGTTTAAGGTGAAGAGGAAAAGATTTAATAGGAATCTGAGTGGTAACTTTTTCACACCAAGTGGTGGGTGTATGGAACAAGCTGCCGGAGGAGGTAGTTGAGGAACGAACTATCCAAATGTTTAAGAAACAGTTAGACAGGCACATGGATAGGACAGGTTTAGAGGGATATGGGCCAAACGCAGGCAGGTGGGACTAGTGTAGATGGGGCATGTTGGGCAAGTTTTGAGCCTGTTTCCGCGCTGTCTCACTGTGTGTGTATGACCTACGAGGTCGGCTGCGGGAGGTGACATCGTGGCACGAGGACATCTTCAGTGTAAACCAGCATCTGCAGTTCCTTCTTACACATTTTAGTCTGCTCCACTGCGAAATCTCCTCAAGGTATGCTGACATTGAAGAAGTTCTCCTCCTCCATCCGAGGAGTTCTGCAACTCCCTCTCAGGCTGCCCCCTCTCTGTGGCTCTCAGTCTGATGAAGTGTCTCGACCTGAAGCGTCACCTAGATGCTGCCTGACCCGCTGAGTTAAGGGCCTGTCCCACTTGCGCGACCTTGGCTCGCAAATGACGCAACCTCGTGGTCGCTTGAGGCGTACGGGCACCGTATGGCCGCGCGGGGCCGGTCCCACTTAGAAGCCAGAGGGGTATGGAGTTGTGCTGGGCTGGTCCCGACATCGCGCGGGGCTCCGAAATTCCTGCAGTGACCAAAGTCTTCACGCGCCAACGGCCTGTCGGCCCGCGTACGCATGCAGGCGCATTGCGGTCGTATGCAGTGTCTTGACGGCCTATGCCTAGCGCGTGGCGTTGCGTGATGACGTCACCGCCCGACGACGTGCGACGCCCAAATTCAGTCGTCCCGCCTCCTGCCCAGCTGATTTGTAAGCATGACGTAAATGACGTCACATGCGACCTTAGTACGAACTTAGCGCGAACCTAGTGCAAACTTAGCGCGAACTCCGCTTCTGGTTGATCGCGCCAAACGCACGCAATCGTATGCAAGTGGGACAGGCCCTTTACTCCAGCATTTTGTGTCTATCCCCGGGACACAAGGGCCGAAGGTGTCCGGGTGAGAAGGGGGACGCCAGTTTGCAGGACGATCCAGGCAATAGCTGGGGGCCCTGCAAAAGCCTGGGACTCGCCTAGATCCAGCTCCGCTCCAAGAACCGAGCGCACGGATCGGACTGGGCTTTGGAAATGACGCCAAGACCTGACTACTCTTGCGTGCCGTCTCAGTTTCTGCACACTTTAGAAATTGTGCTTCGGAATGGCGATACTTTACTGAACTGAACAATAATTTCACTGTGCATTGGCACATGTGACATTAAAGCACCATCAACCATTAAGGGAATTTTTTGTTTAGTTTAGTTTCGAGATACAGCGCTGAAACTGGCCCTTCAGCCCACCGAGTCCGAGCCGACCAGCGATCCCCACACATTAACACTAATCTACACACACTAGGGACAATTTTTACATTGACACCAAGCCAATTAACCTGCAAACCTGCACGTCTTTGGAGTGTGGGAGGGAAACCGAAGATCTCGGAGAAAGCCCACGCAGGTCACGGAGAGAACGTACAAACTCCGTGCAGTACAGCACCTGTAGTCGGGATGGAACCCGGGTCTCTGACGCTGCATACGCCGTAAGGCAGCATCTCTACTGCTGCGCCAACGTGCCACTAATGTAAAACAAATGTAGGTCCCTTGCAGTCAGAAACAGGTGAATTGATCATGGGGAACAAGGACATGGCAGACCAATTGAATAACTACTTTGGTTCTGTCTTCACTAAGGAAGACATAAATAATTTGCCGGAAATAGCAGGGGATCACGGGTCAAATGAGATGGAGGAACTGAGTGAAATCCAGGTTAGCTGGAAAGTGGTGTTCGGTAAATTGAATGGATTAAAGGCCGATAAATCCCCAGGGCCAGATAGGTTGCATTCCAGGAAGTAGCCCCAGAAATAGTGGATGCCTTAGAGATAATTTTTCAAAACTCTTTAGATTCTGGAGTAGTTCCTGAGGATTGAAGGATAGCTAATGTAACCCCACTTTTTAAAAAGGGAGGGAGAGAGAAAATGGGGAATTACAGACCAGTTAGTCTAACATCAGTAGTGGGGAAACTGCTAGAGTCAGTTATTAAAGATGGGATAGCAGCGCATGTGGAAAGTGGTGAAATCATTGGACAAAGTCAGCATGGATTTACGAAAGGTAAATCATGTCTGACGAATCTTATAGAATTTTTAAGGTTGTAACTAGTAGAGTGGATAAGGGAGAACCAGTGGATGTGTTATATCTAGACTTTCAGAAGGCTTTCGACAAGGTCCCACCCAAGAGATTAGTATACAAACTTAAAGCACACGGTATTGGCGGTTCAGTATTGATGTGGATAGAGAACTGGCTGGCAGACAGGAAGCAAAGAGTAGGAGTAAACGGGTCCTTTTCAGGATGGCAGGCAGTGACTAGTGGGGTACCGCAAGGCTCAGTGCTGGGACCCCAGCTATTTACAATATATATTAATGATTTGGACGAGGGAATTAAATGCAACATGTCGAAGTTTGCGTATGACACGAAGCTGGGGGGGCAGTGTTGGGTGTGAGGAGGATGCTAGGAGACTGCAAGGTGACTTGGATAGGCTGGGTGAGTGGGAAAATGCATGGCAGATGCAGTATAATGTGGATAAATGTGAGGTTATCCACTTTGGTGGCAAAAACAGGAAAGTAGACTATTATTTGAATGGTGACCGATTAGGAAAAGGGGAGATGCAACGAGACCTGGGTGTCATGGTACACCAGTCATTGAAAGTAGGCATGCAGGTGCAGCAGGCTGTGTAAAAAACGAATGGTATGTTAGCATTCATAGCAAATGGATTTGAGTACAAGAGCAGGGATGTTCTACTGCAGTTGTACAGGGTCTTGGTGAGGCCACACCTGGAGTATTGCGTACAGTTTTGGTCTCCTAATCTGAGGAAAGACATTCTTGCCATAGAGGGAGTACAGAGAAGGTTCACCAGACTGATTCCTGGGATGTGAGGATTTTCATATGAAGAAAGGCTGAATATACTCGGCTTGTACTCGCTGGAATTTAGAAGATTGAGGGGGGATCTCATAGAGACTTACAAAATTCTTAAGGGGTTGAACTGGCTAGATGCAGGAAGATTGTTCCCGATGTTGGGGAAGTCCGGGACAAGGGGTCACAGTTTAAGGATAAGAGGGAAGTCTTTTAGGACCGAGATGAGAAAATCATTTTTCACACAGAGAGTGGTGAGTCTGTGGAATTCTCTGCCACAGAAGGTAGTTGAGGCCAATTTGTTGGCTATATTTAAGAGGGAGTTAGATGTGGCCCTTGTGGCTAAAGGGATCAGAGGATATGGAGAGAAGGCAGGTACAGGATACTGAGTTGGATGATCAGCCATGATCATATTGAATGGCAGTGCAGGCTCGAAGGGCCGAATGGCCTACTCCTGCACCTATTTTCTATGTTTCTATGTTTCTAATGGACAGACTTATTGAGAACTTCAAGTTCCGTAACGCCCCTGTCCCACTTAGGAAACCTGAAGGAAACCTCTGGAGACTTTGCGCCCCACCCAAGGTTTCCGTGCGGTTCCCGGAGGTTTTTGTCCTCCGTCAACCACCTTCAACTAGCATCGCAACCGGCTTCGACTAAAATATTACCGATTTTAAAAACGGAGACCACTTTTCGACCATTAGGGAGACTGACAAAAATCTCTGGGAACCGCACGGAAACCTTGGGTGGGGCACAAAGTCTCCATAGGTTTCCGTTCAGGTTTCCTAAGTGGGACAGGGGCGTAACGTTAATATTATCTGTGGTGGAACAACCACGTTGAGGCGACTGACAAGAAGGCCCAGCAAAACCACTACCTCTTTAGAAAGACTGAGGGATCTCTGCAGGTCTGCGATGTTTCTTGCAAACATTAATAGATGGAAAACAGGCTTTAAAAGTTCTGTTCGTGACTCAGTGGGTCCAGCAGCACCCCTGGGGAACACAGATAGGCAAGGAAGGAAACGTCACCAATCCATGTTCTCCAGGGATGCTGCCTGACCTGCTGAGTTACTCCAGAACATTTTTTTTTTTGCAAACCAGCAGCTGCAGTTGCTTGCCTCTCCATAGAAAGCACACTGTGTCAGGTCAGGTGGCATCACGGCTCAGCTTGGGGAATAACACTGGCCCCAAACTACAAGAACATGTCAGAGAGACGGGTCCAGTCTGACGAAGGGTCCCGACCCGAAACGTCACCTGGTCATGTCGTCCAGAGATGCTGCCTGACCCGCTGTGATGTTCCAGCACTTCTGTAAACCAATATCCGCAGTTCCATGTGGCTAGCAAAGATCCTGTAGCGAGCAAGATAGCCCACTCGATGGAAAAGACGTAGTACGGTCATGGGCAGACTCATGGGTAATTTTCGGCCCCATTTCCGTAACCGGCTTCCGTCTCCGCACCAAAGATCCCATAGCGGAGCAAAGATACTAGTGCGGAGACGGAAGCCGGTTACGGAAACATCCTCGTAAAAAATAAAAGTTCTTTGGTAAAAATCTTCTCTTCATTTTCAGAATTATAATTTATAAACACAAACTGTTCCCCGCAACGTTGATTGCACTGCGAGTCGGGTCGGGTTACTGAAATGGATGAAAAAAAAGGCCCACGTTCCGCTCTGTTGCGTACTGCACGTCAGCCCATTGCATTTAGAAGGAGTGGTCTATCTTGCTCCGCTATAGGATGTTTGGTGGCTAGCCTCAAATCCTGGCAGCATTCTGGTGAACTTCACCTGCACTATCTCCAAAGCCTCCAATACCCTCCTACAAGGCGGAAACCAGAGCTCCACGCAATGATGAAGGGTCTCTGAACTAAAATAGATCAGCTCTCTCTCTCTCTCTCTCTCTCTCTCTCCACAGATGCTGCCTGACCTACTCAGCTTTCAGCACACCCCCCTGCTTTTGTTCCAGATGTCCAGTATTGTGTGGGAATGAACTGCAGATGCTGGTTTAAACCGAAGATAGACACACAAAAAGCTGGGACAGGCAGCATCTCTGGAGAGACGTTTCGGGTGAAGTCTGAAGCCACCCATCCCTTCTCTCCGGAGATGCTGCCTGTCCCGCTGTGAGTTACTCCAGCTTTTTTACTCCAGTCCATGTCCAGTATTGTTCTGCCTGCCTTTACTTCACTCTTTGGAGAGGGGCTGGACAGTTACTGTGGTCCTTTGCAGACTGCTTTTGTTTGGGGGCAATTTAATCCTCTCCAAGCCTTGGGGAGCGATTGAACTGTGAAAAGATTAGACAGGCAACAGGAAACACCTGCTTTCCACTTTTCTCTCTCGTGACTATTATTATGACACTTCCAATCATGTCATTTAATATATCTCCCCTGTGGTATAGTTCCCATAACTATCAGTCAACAGATCCGACCAGCCCTACCAACCATCGCATTCAACAGTGTACTTGCCGTTGGTATTTTTTTAATTGTTGTCACATGGACCCAAATGGAGTGTTATGCCCCTGTCCCACTTGGGCTATTTTTTAGGCGACTACAGGCGACTAGACTGTCTCCACATGGTTGCCAGGGTGACGCCTGTATGGTCGTGAGTAGTCTCCTCAGTCGCCCAAAGAGTCGTAGCGTTTTTCTGGTCGCCGCTGGATTTTGAAATGTTCAAAAAATTCGGCGGCAGTTGACTTGACGCCAATGAGCGTAGCTTGACTTCTCCTGGCGTAGGTGCTGCCGTAGGTTGGTGCCAGGTGACGTTGGTGGTCGCCGGTGCTAACCGGTGAATTCCACTGCCAACTGTTGTATAGGGCTCTGGTGAGACCACATCTGGAGCATTGTGTACAGTTTTGGTCTCCCAATTTGAGGAAGGACATCCTTGTGATTGAGGCAGTGCAGCGCAGGTTCACGAGATTGATCCCTGGGATGGCGGGACTGTCATATGAGGAAAGATTGAAAAGGCTAGGCATGTATTCACTGGAGTTTAGGAGGATGAGGGGATATTTTATAGAAACATATAAAATTATAAAAAGGACTGGACAAGCTAGATGCAGGAAAAATGTTCCCAATGTTGGGCGAGTCCAGAACCAGGGGCCACAGCCTTAGAATAAAGGGGAGGTCATTTAAAAGGTTTTCACCCAGAAGAGTTGTGAATTTATGGAATTCCCTGCCACAGAGGGCAGTGGAGGCCAAATCACTGGATGGATTTAAGAGAAAGTTAGATAGAGCTCTAGGGGCTAGTGGAGTCGAGGGATATGGGGAGAAGGCAGGCACGGGTTATTGATTGGGGACGATCAGCCATGATCACAATGAATGGCGGTGCTGGCTAGAAGGACCGAATGGCCTCCTCCTGCACCTATTTTCTATGTTTCTATGTTTCTATGACTAACTACGTCAAACTACATCAACCGGCGACAGGTACCGGCGACTGAATGGTCTTAAGTTGTCTTCAGTTGTCGCCGACAGGGTCGTAGCTTGTCGTAGCTTGTCAAGGGTGGACGTAGGTGTGGTCATAGGTGGACGTCCTAATGGGTCTCCGGTTGCCGGTAGCTTGCCGTATCTTGCTGTTGGGGGTAGGTTGTCGTAAACATTGTCGTGGGGGGGGGTCCAGTTGCCGATTTTTCGGCCACCTGCTACGACTAAGACCATCGCCGGCAACCGCTGGAAAAGCCACCAAAGTGGGGCAGGCCTAAGAGGTTTTGTTTGCGAGGTATCCCGTCAAATCAAACTATACTCTACCTGGAGTATTGGGTACAGTTTTGGTCTCCAAATCTGAGGAAGGACATTATTGCCATAGAGGGAGTGCAGAGAAGGTTCACCAGACTGATCCCTGGGATGTCAGGACTGTCTTATGAAGAAAGGCTGGATAGACTCGGTTTATACTCTCTAGAATTTAGGAGATTGAGAGGGGATCTTATAGAAACGTACAAAATTCTTAAGGGGTTGGACAGGCTAGATGCAGGAAGATTGTTCCCGATGTTGGGGAGGTCCAGGACAAGGGGTCACAGCTTAAGGCTAAGGGGAAAATCCTTTAAGACCAAGATGAGAAATACTTTTTTTCACACAGAGAGTGGTGGGTCTCTGGAACTCTCTGCCACAGACAGTAGTTGAGGCCAGTTCATTGGCTATATTTAAGAGGGAGTTAGATGTGGCCCTTGTGGCTAAGGGGATCAGGGGGTATGGAGAGAAGGCAGGTACGGGATACTGAGTTGGAGGATCTACCATGATCATATTGAATGGTGGTGCAGGCTCGAAGGGCCGAATGGCCTACTCCTGCACCTATTTTCTATGTTTCGATGTTTCTATGAGCTCAATCAAGCCAAAACCAGGAAGTCTGAAGAAAGGCCTCGGCCCAAAACATCACCCACTCCTTCTATCCTGAGATGCTGCCTGTCCCGCTGAGTTACTCCAGCATTTTGTATCTATCTTCAGCGATACAGGGGTGCTGGACGTAATGCAAAGAAGCGAAATACCAGAATGCATATTATGGTGTCTTTTAGCTTAATTTAGTTCCTCTTCTTGCGTATGACGTGCACAGCCTAAGGTGGTCGGACAACTTGTTCTATTTGATCTTATTTGATTGTGCACGCCGGGTTGATTGCATTCGTCGAAACAGGGCGGACGGACCACGTGAAGGGTGCAATCTTCCACCCCAGCTAAATTTAGTTGAGAGATACGGTGTGGAAACAGGCCATTCGGCCCACCGAGTCCACATCGATCAGCGATCCCCCAACAATAACACTACCCTACACACACTAGGGACAATTTTACATTCACACCAAGCCAATTAGCCTACAAACCTGCACGTCTTTCGAATGTGGGAGGAAACTGAAGATCTCGGAGAAAACCCACGCAGGTCACGGGGAGAACATACAAACTCCGTACAGAGAACACCCGTAGTCGGGATGGAACCCGGGTCTCTGGCGCTGTGAGGGGGTAGTTCTACCGCTGCACCACCGTGCCGCACTCTTGCAGTGTTTTAGTGTCACAGTTGCAGAAAAGAAGTGCATGGCTGCAATGATGTAGGGTGGACCTTCGTGACAGCACTCTGATTTATGCAAGGACCGTTTAGGAGTCTGATAACAGAGGGGAAGAAGCTGTTCCGGAGTCTGGTGGTGCGCGCTTTCAAGCTTCTGTGCCTTCTGCTCGATGGGAGACGGGAAGAGAAGGAATGACCGGAGCATCTCACTGCCAGGGTTGTGTCGGCTGCTTTCTTTCCCGAGGCAGCGTGAAGTGCAGATGGAGTCGACGGTGGGGAGTCTGGTCTGTGTGTGTGTGACGGACTGGGCCACATCCACAACTCTCTGCGATTTCTTGCAGTGTTGGGCAGAGCTGCTCCCAAACCAGGCTGTGATGCAACCCGACAGTGAGCTTACCACGGCACATCTGTAGAAAGAGTCGTTGGAGGCATGCCGGACTTCCTGAGGAAGTAGAGGCGTTGGAGCGCTTTATTGGCTTTCAACGTCAAGATTGTTGGTGAGATTCATTTCCAGGAACTTGCCGTTCTCAACTATTTCCACTTCAGCGCCATCGATGCTGATTGGGACATGTACTCCACCAGGCTTCCCGAAGTCAAGAACTAGCTCCTTCATCTTGCTGACATCGAGGGACGGGGTTGTTGCCCTGACAACATGTTACTGAAAAAATAAAAATGTGACCCCCACAATCAAAATGTGGCTCATGGAGATGTCGGAGACCCTACATTTGGAAAGAATCAGACTTGTCTTAATGGACAAACAAGATGGTCTCCATTTATTGATTATCTGAAGGGGCAAACTGGTTCGGAATGAAGCTCGAATTAAGGAATTGAAGCTCGAGTTGACGTGGATAAGCTTTTCCCATTGAGGGTAGGGAAGATTCAAACAAGAGGGCATGACATGAGAATTAAGGGACAGATGTTCAGGGGTAACATGAGGGGGGACGTCTTTACTCAGAGAGTGGTGGCTGTGTGGAATGATCTTCCAGCAGAAGTGGTGGAGGCAGGATCGATTTTAACATTTAAAAGTAAAGTGGATAGGTATATGGACGGGAAGGGAATGGAGGGGTATGGTCTGAGTGCAGGTAGATGGGACTAGGGGAAAATAAATGGTCGGCACGGACTGGAAGGGCCGAGAAGGCCTGTTTCCGTGCTGTAATTGTTATATGGTTATATATGGTTATATGGTTATAAGGATTAGGTGAAGAGTTACATTTTACAATTTACGAACATATCTCCAATGATGTATTACTAGTTATTTATTCCATTCTTTTTTATAATGCCGTCTGGTTTTTTTGGTTTTCTCTCTCTCTATTATTTTCTATCTATATAAAAGATAAAACATGTATCGTAGAGCCATTAAATAATTGATAATGCCGACAATATTAGTAATGTATGGCTTACACATGAAATGTTTTTATTATGTACTTACTCGTAATAAAAACTTTTTTTTAAATAAAAAAAAATAATAATAATGTTAATGAAAATGCTGATGACAGAAATGTGATGGTAAACGTGGACTATGCTGGGAACACCCAGCAGATCAGACAGCACCTGCGGAGAAACAGTTTGAGTTTCAGGCTTGTCAACTCACTTGGAGTACGTGTGCAGTTCTGGTCACCCACATATAGGAAGGATGTTGTAAAATTGGAAATGGTGCCAGAATGGGCAGCACTGCCGCACAGCGTTACAGACAATAGATAATAGACAATAGGTGCAGGAGTAGGCCATTTGGCCCTTCGAGCCAGCACCGCCATTCAATGTGACCATGGCTGCTCATCCCCAATCAGTACCCCGTTCCTGCCTTCTCCCCATATCCCCTGACTCCGCTATCTTTAAGAGCCCTATCCAGCTCTTGAAAGCATCCAGAGAACCTGCCTCCACCACCCTCTGAGGCAGAGAATTCCACAGTTGAGCTGCTGCCTCACAGCGCCAGAGACCCGGGTTCAATCCCGACTGCTGTCTGTCTGTCTGTCTGTCTGTCTGTCTGTCTGTCTGTCTGTCTGTCTGTCTGTCTGTATGGAGGCCACGCCTACCATCCATCGCCCGTTCACGCTAAGTTCCATGTCATCCCGTTTTCTCATCCGCTCCCGGCACTCTAGCGGGCAATTGACAGAGGGCCAATTAACCGACAAACCCGCACGTGTTTGGGATGTGGCAGGAAACCGGGAGCACCCGGAGAAAAACCCACGCCGTCACAACGGAAACGTGCAACCTCCACACAGACAGCACCCAAGGTCAGGATCAAAAGCCCAAGTCTCTGGCGCTGTGAGGCAGCAGCAGCTCTACCCGTGCTGCCTTCATAACGAGAGGCTTGGATAAAATTAGTCAGTGTTTTGTTTAATCTCATATGAGCTGGATGTTCCGTCTTTAGATATTGCACTGTCAACATCAACATTGTGTCCTGCATTCCAGACAAGTTTACAGATTTCTAATTCAACAGAGAATGTGCTAGCTATTTGCAGTGGATCACAGCTTGTCTCACTGCCAGGATGAAGAACGTCAGAGCCGGATTAGAGAACATACAACATCGAACAGTACAGCACAAAAGCGGGCTCTTCGGCCCACAACATCCATGGCGAACATGGTGCAGAGATAACTAACCTCATCTGCCTGCTCTCTAACACCAGTAGCCCGTTCCTGCTTCAATGGGACAATGGTGGAAAGGGTCAAGAACTTCAAATTCCTGGGCGTGCACATTTCCGAAGATCTTTCCTGGTCATAAAGAAAGCACATCGATCATAAATAAGGCACATCAGCACCTCTTCTTCCTTTGAAGACTACGGAGAGTCAGTCTGTCAAGGAGGACTCTCTCTAACCTCTACAGGTGCACAGTAGAGAGCTTGCTGACCGGTTGCATCGTGGCTTGGTTCGGCAACTTGAGCACCCAGGAGTGGAAAAGGATGCAGAAAGTTGTGACCACTCCATCCATCCATCATCGGTTCCGACCTCCCCACCATCGAGGGGAACTATCGCAGTCGCTGCCTCAAAAAGGCTGGCAGCATCATCAAGGACCCACACCATCCTGGCCACACACTCATCTCTCCGCTGCCATCAGGTACAGGAGCCTGAAGAGTGGTATATCCAGGTTCAGGAATAGCTACTTCCCCACAGCCATCAGGCTATTAAACTCGCCAACAAACAGACTCTGAACTGTAACAGCCTATTGGACTTTATCTGCTTATTTATGTGTGTATTTAACTGAACTGTTGTGTATTTTGCTTACAATACTCTGTTGTGCTGCAGCAAGCAAGAGTGTCATTGTCCTATCTGGGACACATGACATTGAACGCTCTTGACTTGATCCCTTGATTCCGTTTGCCCTAAGAGCTAAATCGAACTCTCCCTTGAATACATCGATAGTCAGCGGGAAATAGATAGTGCGGGAAATCGTTTAATTGCGTTTATTAATCATGAAAATTAATGAGGGCATTGTCTACGTGGACTTTAGCACGGTAGCACAAGGTAGGAAGGCCTGGAAGATTAGATCACCTGGGATCCAGGGCAGGTTGGCCAATACGATACAAAATTGAAAGATAGATACAAAATGTTGGAGTAACTCAGCGGGACAGGCAGCGTCTCTGAACAAAAGGAATAGGTGACGTTTTGGGTCGAGACCCTTCTTCAGATCGTTCTCAACATTGAAACGTCACCCGTTCCTCCTCTCCAGAGACGCTGCCTGACCCGCAGTATATTTTGTGTCTATCTTTGGTGTAAACCAGCATCTGCAGTTCCTTCTTACACATTTTGGAAGCAAAATTGTTCTGAGGGAATGAGTCAGGAAGTCGTTTCACACAGAGCGGTCCTGACCTTTCATCTACCTCACTGGAGGCCTTTGAACTATGTTTAATCTGACTTTGGCGGACTTTATCTTGCACTAAACGTTATCCTGTATCTGTACTCTATAACCATGTATATATAGACTTTTCGCTGACTGGATAGCCTGCAACAAAAAAGCTTTTTGCTGTACGTCGGTGAACATGACAATAATAAACTAGACTAAACTAAACTAAAAATAAAGTGTGATAACTCGTGTAACACGGGGATTGGTGCTGGGTCCACAATTTTTCCTTATTTATATTAAAGGTTTGGAGATGGATGCAAAGAGCACGGTGAATGTGTTTGTGGATGATACTCAAATTGGTGGTATTGTGGACAGTAAAGGGCCTGTCCCACTTGGGCGCATCACACAGATGGCGGGCGAAGATTTTTTTTGTACGTCGCAAAACCTTGCGACGCTGCGCGCGGGCTGCGCGTCGCTGCCTACGTTGTAATGCGCACCATGCCCGCGTAAAGCGCACCATGCGCGCATCACGTGCATGTCACGTGCGTCGTGACGCGTAAATGATGTCGCGTAAATTACGTGCAGATGACGGCCAAGTGGGACAGGCCCTTAAAGAAGGTTACCTATGGTAACAATGGTATCTTGATCAACTGGGGTCTGGTTCGAGTTTGTACCTTCTCCCCCTGTGAGCGGAGTGGGTTTTCTCCGGGTGCTCCAGTTTCCTCCCCCACTCTGGGGACGTGCAGGTTGGCTGCTGTAAATTGTAAATTGTCCCTAGCGTACAAGACCGTGCTTGTGCATGGGGTGATTGCCAGTCAGCGAGCACCAGCTGTTTCCGCACTGTATCTCTACAAGTCTAACTGGCCGATGGACCAAGGGATGGCAAATGAAGGAATGGCAAACGAATGCTACAGATTCACCATCTCATCGCCTTTCTAAAGGTGCATACTTTCATTCTGAGGCTATGGCCTCTGGTCCTAGACTCTCCCACTAGTGGAAACATCCTCTCCACATCCACTCTATCCAGGCCTTTCACTATTCGGTACATTTCAATGAGGCCCCACCCGTCATCCTTCTAAACTTCAGCGAGTACAGGCCCAGTGCCATCAAACACTCATCATATGTTAACCCACTCATTCTTGTAAACCTTCTCTACACCCTCTCCAGAGCCAGCACATTCTTCCTCAGATACGGGGCCCAAAACCGCTCCCAATACTCCAAATGTGGCCCGACCAGCACCTGATAGAACATTCTCCTCATTGCAACAAACACATATTTGCCCATGTTTGGCCCGTATCACTCTAAATCCATGTACCTGTCCAAATTTTAAGAATAAGGGATAAGCCATTTAGAACGGAGACGAGGAAACACTTTTTCTCACAGAGAGTTGTGAGTCTGTGGAATTCTCTGCCTCAGAGGGCGGTGGAGGCCGGTTCTCTGGATACTTTCAAGGGAGAGCTAGATAGGGCTCTTAAAGATAGCGGAGTCAGGGGATATGGGGAGAAGGCAGGAATGGGGTACTGATTGTGGATGATCAGCCATGATCACATTGAATAGCGGTGCTGGCTCAAAGGGCTGAATGGCCTACTCCTGCACCTATTGTCAATTGTCTATATAAATGTCTTTGAAAGATTTTATCCTGTTCTGTTGCCTCTTCCACTAAAACGAATCTTCAGCCAGGCTTTGGGGCTTTGAAGGGACTCCGTTAGATCACATTGCAGTTTTTGTTCATTGTAAAACCGGTGATTTTGACATTTCCTGACCTGACTGTTGAACAGCTTTTCTGTGGTAAGTCGCGTAAACTGTTCTAGTGCAGACTGGCCATGTGCCAGTGCTGAACACCTCAGGGCAACATCTCTTCCTCGGACTCCTTCCTGAATGAAAAAGGCCTTGCAATTTCATAGCTCCTGTCACATCCACTTTAGCATGTCGACTACGGGGTATTTAGACCCGACGGTGGCACCGCGGTAGAGTTGCCGCCTTGCAACGAATGCAGCACCGGAGACCCACGGTTCGATCCCGACTACGGGTGCTGCCTGTACGGAGTCTGCACGTTCTCCCCGTGACCTGCGTGGGTTTTCTCCGAGATCTTCGGTTTCCCCCACCACACTCCAAAGACGTACAGATATGGAGGTTAATTGGCTTGGTAAATGTAGAAAATGTCCCCAGTGGGTGTAGGATAGTGTTAATGTGCGGGGATCGCTGGTCGGCACGGACCAGGTGGGCCGAAGGGCCTGTTTCCACACGGTTTGTCGCAACTAAACTAAAGACAGAAAATACGTGCAGGAGTAGCTCATTCGGTCATTCGAGCCAGCGAGTGAGGACAGAATGGCCTACTCCTGCACGCATTTTCTATATGGTCATGACTGCACCTATTGTCTATTGTCTATTGTCTATTTTGGGGAAATGATCCTATTTGAATGAATGAAGGAATAAATGAATAAATGAATAATTCTATTGGCCAAGTATGTACACATACAAGGATTTTGCCTTGGTTCTCCGCTCGCATGTAACAACAGTAAATAAATAAGAATGACACATAAAACATTAGACATGAATAATAAAACATTATAGTTGAAACATGTGAATGAAATAATATACCAGAGCAAAAGGGAGGCTACAGATTTTTGGTTGTTGAGTAGAGCTACAACTGGTGGAAAAAAGCTGTTTTTACGTCTGGTTGCGGCAGCTTTGACCGTCCGGAGTCGCCTTCCAGAGGGAAGTGATTCAAAGAGTTTGTGGCCAGGGTGAGAGGGGTCAGAGATGATCTTGCCCGCTCGCTTCCTGACCCTTGCAGTGTAGATTGGAGGGGAAGCAAGATGCAGAGGATGTAGTGGGGGGTGGGGGGGGGAGGAGGAACATAGAGGGTGGGTGTGAGAGGTGTGTCATTTCGGATGTAGGGGCGTGTCACTAACTCTCTCCGAAGACGTTGACCAAACTGCTGGGCATTTCCCCCCCCCCACCGACCCTCTTCGATGTTCCATCTTCAGGCCTCGCAACTCACAATAAACCTGTCTCACAACCTGCTTTTGTCTCTGGCCTTTGTTCCATCAGAAACACCCCTCTCCTGTGTTCCTCTTTGTCCCCACCTGCCACGCTTTGTCCAGTCTCTTCCAACTTTCTTCTAATCTCCCCCCCAACTACAATCAGTCTGAAGAAGGGTCCCGACCCGAAACGTCACCTGCCCATGTTCTCCAGAGATACTGCCTGAACCACTGAGTTATTCCAGCACTTTGTGTCCTTTCAGGGCACTCCTGATCCTTTGAGTGGAACCTCTCAGCCTCAATGGGCTGGGACCATATAACAAGGTTCATAAGGTCATGAGGAATAGGAATAGAATTAGGCCATTCAGCCCATCAAGTCTACACCAGCATTCAATCATGGCTGATTTACCGCTCCATCCTAACCCCATTACATAGAAAATAGGTGCAGGAGTAGGCCATTCGGCCCTTCGAGCCTGCACCGCCATTCAATATGATCATGGCTGATCATCCAACTCAGTATCCTGTACCTGCCTTCTCTCCATACCCCCTGATCCCTTTTGCCACAAGGGCCACATCTAACTCCCTCTTAAATATAGCCAATGAACTGGCCTCAACTACCTTCTATGGCAGAGAATTCCAGAGACTCACCACTCTCTGTGTGAAAAATGTTTTCCTCATCTCGGTCCTAAAGGAATTCCCCCTTATCCTTAGACTGTGACCCCTTGTTCTGGACTTCCCCAACATCGGGAACAATCTTCCTGCATCTAGCCTATCCAACCCCTTAAGAATTTTGTAAGTTTCTGTAAGATCCTCCCCTCAGTCTTCTAAATTCTAGCGAGTACAAGCCGAGTCTATCCAGTCTTTCCTCATATGAAAGTCCTGACATCCCAGGAATCATTCTCCTGCCTTCTCCCCATAACGTCTGACACCCCCACTAATCAAGAATCTATCTATCTCTGCCTTAAATATATCCACTGACTTGGGCTCCACAGCCTTCTGTGGCAAAGAATCCCACAGATTCACCACCCTCTGACTAAAGACATTTCTCCTCATCTCCTTCCTATAAGAATGTCCTTTAATTCTGAGGCTATGACCTCTAGACATCGAGTCTCCCATATCCACTCTATCCAAGCCTTTCACTGTTCTGTAAGTTTCAATGAGGCCCCCCCCTCATTCTTCTAAACTCCAGCGAATACAGGCCCAACACTCATCATAGGTTAACCCACTCATTCCTGGGATCATTCTTGTAACCCTCCTCTGGGCCCTCTCCAGAGCCAGCACACCCGTCCTCAGATATGGGGCCCAACATTGTTCACAATATTGTGACCTTATGACTTATGACCTTATCACCTTAGTAGGCCGGGATCACATCAGAAAGTTCCCCCAGGGATTTCTTAATCGGACGCCAGGGCCCTTTTAAGAAACAAGAAAGTGTCTTCATGAATGGGCAGATCACGTTAAACCTCAGCAGGCATGTGACAAGTGTCTGGAATTTCATCCTTACTCTGTGAGCATTCTTTTCTTTGGAGCAATTGATTGTTTATTTATTCGTTGTGGTGAGTTTTTCCGACCCTGTTTTGTGATTTCCTCATTCTTGACGGCTTGCCAAGCTTTGGCTAACAATGCTCTTAGAAAGGTCAGCGTTTGGATGCCTACAAAACCAGGTGCAATCGAGCTAAAAGGGCGTGTGAATGTCAAGCCTTCAGTTCGAAGACCAAAGTCTAGGTGAACCAGGAGGTAGTTGATCCCTGTGTCGGAAGCAACTGCCGGTTTAGAGACAAAAATGCTGGAGTAACTCAGCGGGACAGGCAGCATCTTTCATATGAAGAAAGACTGGATGGACTCGGCTTGTACTCGCTAGAATTTAGAAGATTGAGGGGGAATCTTATAGAAACTTACAAAATTCTTAAGGGGTTGGACAGGCTAGATGCAGGAAGATTGTTCCCGATGTTGGGGAAGTCCAGAACAAGGGGTCACAGTTTAAGGATAAGGGGGAAGTCTTTTAGGACCGAGATGAGAAAAACATTTTTCACACAGAGATTGGTGAGTCTCTGGAATTCCCTGCCACAGAAGGTAGTTGAGGCCAGTTCGTTGGCTATATTTAACAGGGAGTTAGATGTGGCCCTTGTGGCTAAAGGGATCAGGGGGTATGGAGAGAAGGCAGGTACAGGATACTGAGTTGGATGATCAGCCATGATCATATTAAATGGCGGTGCAGGCTCGAAGGGCCGAATGGCCTACTCCTGCACCTACTTTCTATGTTTGTATGTTTTTATCTCTGGAGAGAAGGAATGGGGGTGGGAGACTGCAACCTTCACGTGGTCCGCCCTGTTTCGACTAATGCAATCAACTCGACGTGCACAAAGGGAAGATCAAATGGAACAAGTTGTCCAACAACTCTAGGCTGTGCACGCCACACGGCAGAAGAAGAAGAGAGAAGGAATGGGTGACGTTTCGGATCGAGACCCTTCTTCAGACTGTGATCCCAATCCTCCAATGTGCTCCTGAGATCATAAAGTTAGCCCATCAATGCCTCCAGTTCCTGAGAGGTGTGAGGAGATTCGGTATGTCGATGAACACACTCTTAAACTGCTACAGGTGTATACAGAAGTGCATACTGACCGGTTGCATCACGGCCTGGCTCGACAACTCGAACGCTCAGGAAACAAAGGAGATTACAGAGAGCGGTGGACACCACATATCCTATAGCGGAGCAAGATAGACCACTCCTTCTAAATGCAATGGGCCTTTTCTTCAGTTACCCATTTCAGTAACCCGACCCGACCCGACCCGACCCGACCCGACCCGACTCGCAGTGCAATCAACGTTGCGGGGGAACAGTTTGTGTTAATAAATTCTAATTCTGAAAATGAAGAGAAGATTTTTACCAAAGAACTTTTATTTTTACGAGGATGTTTCCGTAACCGGCTTCCGTTTCCGCACTAGTTATCTTTGCTCCGTTATGGGATCTTTGGTGCGGAGACGGAAACCGGTTACGGAAATGGGGCCGAAAATTACTCGTGAATCAGCCCATAACCGTACTACGTCTTTTTCGTCGAGTGGACTATCTTGCTCGCTGTAGGATCTTTGGTGGACACTGCCCCGATCCATCTGACCTCCCCACCATTGAAGGGATCTGCAGGAGTCGCTGCCTCAAAAAGGCAGCCAGCATCATCAGAGACCCACACCACCCTGGCCACGCTCTCAATTTCACTCCTATCATCAGGAGCCTGAAAACTGAAAGGCCCAGGTTCAGGAGCAGCTTCTTCCCAAAGGCCATCAGGCTATTGAACACTACAAACTCCAGCTCAACTCCAAACTATCAACTGTCTTGGTTGCCCTCGGTACTTCGGGCTTTTTTTTGCACTAATATTTTTTACATTTATTGAACTTTCTTTTGTTTATCCGATGTAACCTATGAGTATTGTGTTTACAGGCCTATTATGCTGCTGCAAGTAAGAATTTCATTGCTTCATTATCGGTGTATGCGACAATTAAACGTTCGTAGAAAAAAAGTACACAAAGTGCTGGAGTAACTGAGCATCTCCGGAGAACATGGATGCGTGACGTTTTTGGCTGGGACACGTCTTCCGACCGACATCCCTTCCTGGGATGTCAGGACTTTCATATGAGGAAAGATTGGATAGACTCGGCTTGTACTCGCTGGAATTTAGAAGATTGAGGGGGGATCTTATAGAAACTTACAAAATTCTTAAGGGGTTGGACAAGCTAGATGCTGGAAGATTGTTCCCGATGTTGGGACAAGGGGTCACAGTCTAAGGATAAGGGGGAATTCCTTTAGGACCGAAATGAGGAAAACATTCTTTACACAGAGAGTGGTGAGTCTCTGGAATTTCATTTCGGAGTCACGTGAGTGACTTCGTGAAGAGCCCGCCGGCGCGCATGCTCGACATATCGTCGTACCGCGTTGCTGCGACGGCTGGCGGTGGAGCGCGCTCCTCGCCAGCCCTTCAGAAGGGGCCACGGAGGTAAGTATTCTACCTTTAGTTGGTGGTCCTTGTTGTTGGTTTTGTCTTGCAGCAAGGACATGGATGGGAGTTCCAAGGGCCGGAGGACGTCAGGACGAGTTCGCCGGTCAACAGTTCCGGGGCCTTTACCATCGGCAGTACCTGCATCGCAGGCCGGGACTCAGGCGGAGATGTGGGTAAGCCCTGTGTTTACAGGTCCAGATCCGCCAGCACACCACAGCTCGGAGGAGTTCGACGAGGAGGAGTGTGGTGTGCCGCCAGAGCAGGGGGACCCTGCCATGGCAGTCAGGTCGTCAGCGGGCTCGCTGGCGACCTCGAGCTGGGTGCGTGCGGCTGCACGGCCTGTTCCACTCCGAGAAGGGGAAGGGCAGGAGCCCAGAAGCCTAACCCTACCAGGGCTAAGGCATTGCCTGACACGGAGGAGCGGTCAGGTTCCAGGGAAAGACCCGGGGCGGCTGTGAGGTCCAGCCGGCACGCCCCGACTCTCGACGCCGGGACGGGTCGGTCGAGTCGGGTCTCGTCACGGTCGCCGAGCCCCCCATGGATGGGTGGGCGAGACCATGCGTCGGCAACGTCCACGATGTGGGCAGCCGGCAAGACTGCGCGGGCCCCAGGCAGCCATGCTTCGGCTGGTGCCGACACCTCGCCGCAAGTGCCCTTAGTGGCAGCGGCTTCAGCTCCCGCTAAACGGAGGCGGTTGAACACGCCCGCGCAGGAATCGCGCAGTTCGCCTCGGCGGCTGTTAGCGACAACTACCGGCACCGGCAGGGCCTCGACGAGGTGCGGGCCGATGACAGGAGCCCGGTTTTCTTTTCAGAGCCGGAGGACTCCGACCACCTGAGTGTTCAGGGTGAAGGGCGTATTGACCGTATGGAGCGGCTGCTGGAGCTCCTGCTTCAACGTCAACAACAGCAGGGCAGCAACAGGCACAGGGCGTCTTCACAAACATCTACTATCAGCCTGGAGCAGCAGGAAGAAGTCCTCATCCAGGCAATGAGCCGTCACAAGGCTCCATCCAATTGCAACTCCCTCAACGTGCCTGTGGTCAATACGCCGATATGGGGCAACATCAGTGCGGCTATCCGTCAACAGGAGGTAAAACTGCAGCGGATCCTGAAGCTCCTCACGGCCGGTATTACCGCCTTTGTGCGGTCGGTGGACGGGGACGAATTGAATTTGGACCAGGGAGATGCCCTGGCCCTCCTGTGCGCGACCCAGCACGAAATTAACGGGTTTCGCAAAACCAGCATCCGCCCAGCGCTCAATCCAAAGTTTGCAGGAGTGTGCAAACCACCGCCGCCGCCCCCGCCCCGTCAGCTCTTTGGGAAGGACCTCTCGAAGAGAGTCAAAGAGCTTGACGAGCAAGCCAAAACGGTGGGGATCGTGCGCCCTCAGAGTGCCCCCACACCGTCAGGCTCAAAGTCTCCATACATTCGATCACGAGGGTCTGCCAGTACCTCGACGAGGACCCACCCTCAAGCTCCACAACGACAGCAACATCAGACCCAGCACCAGGGGTCTTTTTTAGGACAGGGTCGGCAGAGACCCTGGTGGAAAACGAAGACGCAGCGCCCTCAAGCCAACCCAGCACCTCCACGTCCACACACGCGTGTCAAGGACCGCCGGTAACCACGGAGGTGAGGGGGTCTGGTTCTCTCTTTTCTCTCTGTTTAACTTCACATGTTGGTGGTCACCTTCGGTGGTTTTTTGGGTGCATGAGGTAATTTCACTGGTGACGAGTATGTGTTGCAGAATATTCAGGGGCATAAAATTGAGTTTATTAATGGCGACATTCCTCCATCCCAGCACATGCCCGCTCGAACATTTAAAATTATCTGCTGCAGAACAGGCAGCCGGCTATAAGGAATTGTTAAGTCTTGAGCAAAGGAGTGATTAAGAGAGTGGTGCATGAGCCAGTTGAATTTGTTTCGAACATATTCACCAGACCTAAGAAGGAATGAAGTTGTCGTGTCATTATTGATCTAACCCGTTTGAATACTTTTGTAACATATTCTCATTTTAAAATGGATACGATGAAACAACCAAATCATTGATTTCTCATGGTTGTTTTATGGCATGCATCGGTTTAAAAGACGCATATTATTCCGTATCCGTCCAGAAATGTGACAGAAGGTTTTAAAAATTCATCTGGATGGGGCAACTCTGGCAGTACAAGGCTTTGCCTAATGAGCTCACCACAGCCCTAGATTGTTCACTAAATTAGTGAAGCCAATTATGGCTTATTTGAGACAACGACACCATATAGTATGGCCTATTTAGATGATGTCTTAATTGTGGGCCACACCCTGGAATTGGCTGAACAGGGTGTTGCAGCTGCTGTCAATATATTTCAACAATTGGGGTTTATTGTCCATCCAGAGAAATCAAAGTTCTACCCTGCCCAGGTGATTAATTACCTAGGGTTCACGGTGAACTCTATAAGCATGAGGGTTACCATTCCAATTAACAAGATTGAGGAGGTTACCCAGGTGTGTCAAGATTTAATCCGCACCAATATACCATCGATTCGGCACTTAGCTACAATAATTGGGAAGCTGGTAGCTTTGTTTTCGGCAGCGCGATATGGACCTTTGCATTATCAGAATTTGCAAAGAGCTAAAATTGCTGCGTTAAAACAGAACGCTGGTTATTATGATCGGTCCATGCAGCTGCCGCCCGAAGCGATAAATGAGTTGCAATGGTGGGTGTGTCACATTAGCAACTCATTCAAGCCTATTAGGGAGGCTAATCCGGTGGTATATTTGCAAACTGATGCAAGCTCCAATGGTTGGGGATCCACGAATAATTGCTCTAGTTGTGGTGGCAGATGGGACACCCTTGAATCAACGATGTTGTTAACTCAAGGGATTAACTATTTGGAGTTGCTGGCAGCATTCCACGGACTTCGTGCGTATTGTTCTAAGCTTGTTGGAGCACATGTCCGTCTCCAAATAGACAACACCACAGCAGTAGCATATTTAAACCATATGGGTGGTACCAGGCCTGTTTCGTGTGACAAATTGGCAAACTCAATTTGGCTCTGGTGTGTTCAAAGAGACATTTGGATTTCAGCTACCTATTTGCCAGGTGAGCTTAATACTGTGGCGGACACCAGGTCACGCAAATTTAATGACAACATTGAATGGATGTTGCATCCTGAGATCTTTTCTAAAGTCACAGCCAAATTTGGTAAACCGGACATTGACCTCTTTGCGTCACGGTTGAACCATCAGGTACCAACCTACGTTTCATGGGAACCAGATCCTGGGGCAATAGCGCTAGATGCATTCTCGCTGGACTGGGGGAAGTGGTTTTTCTATGCCTTCCCCCCATTTTGCCTCATCAGTCGGGTATTGGGAAAGATTCAGGCAGATGCTGCCAAGGGCATCCTTATTATACCCGACTGGCCCACACAGCCTTGGTATCCGGTGGTCTTTGACATGCTCAACGAACCTTGGGTCCTTTTGAAGGGTTGCCCACAATTGGTTACTCACCCTGTCTCAGGGGAGCCGCATCCCTGCCATGGCTATTTAAATTTGTTGGCTTGCAGGTTCTGAACAGGCCGTTAGTCCAATACGGCCTCTCGGCTCGGACCATGGATACCACCGGGGCGTCGTGTCGAGAGTCTACAAGGCGAAGATACCGCTCGCATATTAAGAAGTGGGAAGCCTACTGCAGCCGCTCTCGCATCACGTACGATGACGTGACAACAACCGACGTCCTGGAATTCCTCGCGAAGTGTTCATGATGAACACTTAAGTTACAGTGCCATCAACAGCGCCAGAAGTGCGCTATCATTCTACCTCAGTTTGGAGGTAGGATCCAACAGGCTAGTGTACAGACTCATGCGGGGTATATTCAATATGAATCCGCCTACACCACGCTATAATATCACCTGGGATGTCAGGGACGTATTAACCCTGCTCAGGACGTGGTCACCCATGGAAGGGCTCCAACTGGACCAATGCACCATGAAGCTGGTGATGTTACTAGCGCTGACTTCAGCTCAGAGGGTACAGACACTACACAAACTTCGTGTCGACAGAATGACGTCTACCCCTACAGAAGTAGTCTTTTTCATTGACGAGCTACTAAAGCAGCATAGACCTGGGTGCACAGGGCTGCAGCTGAAGTTCCCGGCATACCCCGCAGATGCTAGGCTATGTGTAGCCTCACATATCCGCCACTATGTCAAGGTGACGGCACGCATCAGAGGAATGGAGCGATACCTGCTTGTCACTCATAAGAGACCTCATCATCGAGTGACAGTCCAGACGATATCCATGTGGCTTCCAGTCGTTTTGGGTAAGTCAGGTATCGACACTAATGTGTTCAAGTCTCTTTCCACCAGGGCTGCATCGACGTCAAGGGCGAGGGTCATGGAGGTGCCCATGGACAAAATTCTCGCCACAGCAGGATGGGCTAATGAAGCTGTGTTCCAGCGTTTTTATAACAAGCCTGTTGCTGCTCCTCTACAGTTTACAGAAGCCGTGCTGAATGCAGGTCACGAACGTGGAGATGTCCCCGCATGAGGGGTTTTGATTTGTTATTAATAACTCTGCTCTTGTTTTGCAGTATGAACTATTGAGCAAGTTTGTTCCTCCCATCCATCCCTGGTAGTGGTGTGTCAGCATGGACGTGGTCCAGGGCGTGTAATCACAGAAGCTTTGAAGTCTTCACGAAGTCACTCACGTGACTCCGAAATGAAATAGTAAGATTGAACGAGAACTTACCAGTTCGAAGGTTATTTTATGAGGAGTCGAAGTGAGGGATTTCGTGCCCTCCTCGCCCAACCCTCAATCACCTTCATCTGGTAATCTCAGTCACTTCAATCTTACTATGCGAAGTCATTTCTTTGTTGGTTTCTGTGATTCCACGCCGCTACTTTGAAGTATGTCGAGCATGCGCGCCGGCGGGCTCTTCACGAAATCCCTCACTTCGACTCCTCATAAAATAAAGATCAACCTTCGAACTGGTAAGTTCTCGTTCAATCTTACTATTCTCTGCCACAGAAGGTAGTTGAGGCCAGTTCATTGGCTATATTTAAGAGGGCGTTAGATGTGGCACTTGTGGCTAAAGGGATCAGGGGGAATGGAGAGAGGGCAGGTACGGGATACTGAGTTGGATGATCAGCCATGATCACATTGAATGGCGGTGCAGGCTCGAAGGGCTGAATGGCCTACTCCTGCACCTATTTTCTATGTTTCTATGTTTCTATGATTCTGCTGGGGGGTGGAGAAAGCTGGAAGAGAGGTGGGGGCAGAACATAGCCTGGCGGGTGATAGGTGGATACAGGTGAGGTGAGTCTTTGATAGGCAGATGATTGGACAAAGGCCAGAGATGAAATGACAAAAGGTGTGAAATAAGGATCGAAGAGGTGACAATTGTGAAGCTGGAGGAAGGAATATGTTGAAGCGGAGGGGGACGTGGAGAGAAATGGGTTCAAGTTCAAATGGGTACAGGGAATGGGGGGGGTTAAAGGTCACAGGTAGACAACTTGGTGAAGAAGGCTATTGATACACTTGACTTCTTCTGTCCGAATAGTGAAAGGCTTGGATAGAGTGGACGTGGGGAGGATGTTTCCACTAGTGGGAGAGTCTAGGACCAGACGGCACAGTGCAGAAGACTCTGAGAGGGGTTTGAAGGGTTCCTACCTTTTCTCCACAGATGCTGCCTGACCCGCTGAGTTACTCCAGAGTAGCACAAGAGTAGAAGGTCGTGTTATAAACTAAGGGCGGTCACGGTGGCGCAGCGGTAGAGTTGCTGCCTTACAGCGAATGCAGTGCCGGAGACCCGGGTTCGATCCCGACTGCGGGTGCTGTCTGTACGGAGTTTGTACGTTCTCCCCGTGAGTTTACTCCGAGATCTTCGGTTTCCTCCCACACTCCAAAGGCGTGCAGGTTTGTAGGTTAATTGGCTCGGTAAATGAATGAGCTAATTAATTAATTAATTGGTTGATTAATTAATTGATTAATAAGTTTATTCGCCACGTGTTCACATACAAGGAATTTGCCTTGGCGCTCCGCCCGCAAGTGACAGCATGACAAACAGTGACAGTTAGGAATGACACATAAAACATTATCGAAATGTTTGATTTGTTATCAAAATTAAAATGGTCCCTAGTGGGTGTAGGATAGGGTTAATGTGCGGGGATCGCTGGTCGGCGCGGACCCGGTGGGCCGAAGGGCCTGTTTCCTCGCTGTATCTCGAAACTAAACTCAACTAAGCCAAATGTGCAGGACACTGGTGAGACGGCACTTGGAATATTGTACACAGTTCTGCTCGCCATACTGTGGTTTAGTTTAGTATGGCCCACCGGGTCCATACCGACCAGCGATCCCCGCACACTAGCACTATCCTACACACTAGGGACAATTTCCCCAATTTTACCAAGCCAGTTAACCCACAAACCTGCACGTCTTTGGAGTGCGGGAGGAGATAGGAGCTCCCGGAGAAAACCCACGCGGTCACAGGGAGAACGTGCAAACTCCTTACGGACAGCACCCGTAGTCGGGATTGAACGCGGGTTCTGTGGCGCAGTAAGGCAGCAGATCTACCGCTGCGGACAACTGGAGGAAGGGTGTCATTTAGTTGGAAAGGGCGCAGGAAGGATTGACAAAGATGTTGCTGAATGATCGGTTACGAGGAGAGGCTGAATAACCTGGGAGTGTTGAGCCTGGGGGGAAGGAGGCTGAGGTTTGTTAAACCATTAGGCGGGTGCCGACACAGTTGATGTCGCAGGTTACATAAATCAAGAAGGAGCAAGCGAGCAGAGGTTTAAGGTGTGCTGGGAAAGATTTAATAGGAAGCTGAGGGGGCAACAGAGGTTGGTGGGTACATGGAATGAGCCGACGGAGGAGGTGCTTGAGGCAGATACAATAACAACAATACAGGGAGGTGTACAAAACCATGAGGGGGGGAGAGGATCGATCCACATTTTACCCGGTGTGGGGGAATCAAGAACTAGAGGCTTTAAGATGAAAGAGTTAATAGGAACCTGAAGAGAACGTTTTCACACAGTGGGTGGTGGGTGTATGGAACGAGCTGCCAGAACTTGTTGAAGCAGGGAGAATAACATTTGCACAGGCACTTGCACGGGCAGATGGATAGGGATTCTTTGGTGGGATATGGTCCTTTACGCAGGTAAACGGGTCAGCTTTTTGGTCAGCATGGATCAGCTGGGACGAAGGGCCTGATTCCTTGCTGTGTTTCCTCCTGGACAGTTGGATGGATAGGAAAGGTGCAAGGGAGATATGGGCCAAACATGGGCATGTGGGACACGCTTGGATGGGACTTCTTGGCCATAAGGTCATAAGTGATTGGAGCAGAATTAGGCCGTTCGGCCCATCAAGTCTTCTCCGCCATTCTATCACGGCTGATCTATCTCTCCCTCCTAACCCCATTCTCCTGCCTTCTCCCCATAACCCCTGACACCCGCACTAATCAAGAATCCCCCTCCACCTCTCCTTCCTAAAGGACCGTACTTTAATTCTGAGGCTGTGACCTCTAGTCCTAGACTCTCCCACCAGTGGAAGCATCCTCCCCACCTCCACTCCATCCAGGCCTCTCACTATTGGGTAAGGTCCGACGAGGAATTGGAGGAGTCGGGCCGAATAGACTCTTTCCATGTCACAGGACGGTGACTCATTAGCTCAAACACCGATATTTACATATTCCTTTATTGAATTTCCTCGGATGCTTCCAAATATCCTGAGTCATTCTCAATGTATCTCAATCCTACCAGCTGCTACAGTATAACCCCGAGGGGAAAAGTCCATAATCTCCTGGCAACAGCATTTTAAAACAAAATGGGCCACCATGCCTTGTCGTAAATTGCTGTATGTGTTTCACAGTAGATGGGGGTGAGACAAACGACACCACATTCACGAGAATGTAACCCGAGAGCAGAGAAATGTCCTCGTGAGTCCACAATGCGGAACACCTGATACGTGAGAGGATTAAGACTGGAGCGGGGAAGCTATTGTGCTTTGTGAGGAGAGCAAAGCGTTGGAGACACAACCACTTTGCATCGACAGTGGGAAGCGAGATATTGTACCTCGCGCCCAACGTTGTCGAGTTTTACTGACAGGCTTGCCATTCGGCCCATCAAGTCTACTCCACCGTTCTATCATGGCTGATCTATCTCTCCCACCAAACACCATTCCCCTGCCTTCTCCCCAAAACCCCTGACACCCGTACTGATCAAGATTCTCTCTATCTCAGCCTTAAATATATCCACTGACTTGGCCTCCACAGCCTTCTGTGGCAACAAATCCCACAGATTCACCACCCTCTGACTAAAGAAATTCCTCCTCATCTCCTTCCTAAAGTTACGTCCTTTTATCCTGAGGCCTCTGGTACTAGACTCTCCTCACTAGTGGAAACATCCTCTCCAAAAGTACAGATAATCAAAGCTGGTGAGCCTGGACATCTGAGGTTTTTGGAACATCTCTCTCTCTCTCTCTCTCTCTCTCTCTCTCTCTCTCTCTCTCTCTCTCTCTCTCTCTCTCTCTCTCTCCATCCCTCCATCTCTCTCTCCATCCCTCCATCCCTCCCTCCATCCCTCCATCTCTGCCTCCCTCCCTCCATCCCTCCCCTTCAATCACTCTCTCCCTCAACCACTCCGTCCAAAAAGTTGCCTCTCAGTTTCCGATTAAATGTTTCCTAACTCACCTTAAACCCACATCCTCCAGTTCTTGATTCCCCTACTCTGGGAAAAAAGACTGTATATTCACCCTACCTACCTATCCCTCTTGAGATTCCATACACCTCTATAGGGTAATCTCTTATCTCACCAGGGACTAACTTACTGTTGTGTGGTGTCTTTTTAAAATTGCTGGTTTAAGTCAAGAGTCAAGACAGTTTATTGTCATGTGTCCCAGGTAGGACAATGAGATTCTTGCTTGCTGCAGCACAACAGAAGATTTTAGGCATAAATACAGAACAGATCAGATCAGTGATCATATACCATAAAATATATATATATACATACACATAAATACACAGGTAAAGTGCAATAGGCTGTTATATTTCAGAGTTTGTTTGATGGGGAGTTTAATAATCTGATGGCTGTGGGGAAGAAGCTGTTCCTGAACCTGGATGTTGCAGATTTCAGGCTCCTGTACCTTCTACCTGAAGGTAGCGGGGAGATGAGTGTGTGGCCAAGATGGTGTGGGTCCTTGATGATGCTGCCAGCCTTTTTGAGGCAGCGACTGTGATAAATCCCCTCGATGGAAGGGAGGTCAGAGCCGGTGATGGACTGGGCAGTGTTTACTACTTTTTGTAAACATTGCAACGCACCAGTTCCACAGACAAAGTCCAATGTCCGCAATGGGGTAGAGGTGAAACGGACAGCACCCCAGCTTGTGGAAGGGCCGTTCAGAAGCCTGATAACAGAGGGGAAGAAGCTGTTCCTGAGTCTGGTGGTGCGCGCTTTCAAGCTTCTGTACCTTCTGCCGGACGGGAGCGGGGAGAAGAAGGAATGACCGGGGTGGGACAAGTCTTTGATTGTGTCGGCTACTTTCCCGAGGCAGCGTGAGGTGTAGATGGAGTCGATGGTGGGGAGTCTGGTCTGTGTGTGACGGACTGGGCCACATCCACAACATCCACAATTCTCTGCGATATTTTGAGGTATATTTTGATATCTTGGGGAAGAACTGTTCCCAAACCAAGCGATGAGGCACCCTGACAGTGTGCTTTACTCCATAGTATCTGTAGAAGTATGTAAGACATTCCCAATTTCCTCAATCTTCTGAGGATATAGAGGCGTTGCTGTGCCGTTTTGACAGTAAAGGGCCTACCCCACTCAGGCTATTTTTTAGGCGACCACAGGCGACTAGACTGTCGCCACATGGTCGCCGGGGTGCGTCTGTGTGTTCGTGAGTTGTCTCCTCAGTCGCCCAAAGAGTCGTAGCGTCTTTCTGGTTGCCGCTGGGTTTTCAACATGTTGAAAATTTTTCGCCGACAGTGGCGACTGTGGGTTTGACGCCAATGAGCATAGCTCGACGTAGGTGCTGGCGTAGGTTGTCGCCAGCTTATCGTAGGTTGTTGACAGCATGTCGTAGGTTGCCGCCGGTGCTGACTTCGGTTAATTCCATTTAAGGTGTTCGCCGGCAGTTGCCGTAAAAATCACCCAAGTGGGACAGGTCCATAACTTCAATGTGGTTGGTCCACAACAGATTGTTGCTCCAGATGCCAGCTGATCTACATCGGTGAGACCAAGCGGAGGCTTGCCGATCGTTTCGCCGAACACCTCCGCTCGGTCCGCAATAACCTACCCGACCTCCCGGTGGCTCAGCACTTCAACTCCCCCTCCTATTCCGTATCCGACCTCTCGGTCCTGGCCAGAGTGAGCAACACCGCAAGTTGGAGGAACAGCACCTCATATTCCGCTTGGGGAGTCTGCATCCTCTGGGCTTAAACATTGAATTTTCTCAATTCTGTTAACCCTTGCTGTCTCCTCCCCTTCCAACCTCTCCCTCAGCCCTCGGGCCCTCTCTCTCTATCTCTCCCCCACCCAAGTTGCACTAGCTTCTCATTTTCACACCACAAACAGCTTACAATGGCCTGTTTCCTTTATCATCGATACTTTTTTGCATATCTTTCATTCATTGTTCTTTATCTCTCCACATCACCGTCTATATCTCTCGTCTCCCTGATCCCTGACCATTCTGAAGAAGGGTCACGACCCGAAACGTCGCCTATCTCCTTCGCTCCTTAGATGCTGCTGCACCCGCTGAGTTTCTCCAGTTTTTTGTGTAACCCTCAGTTCTCCAGCATCTGCAGTTCCTTCTTTAACACTTTATGCCAAGGAACTTGGGTAAAAGACTGTGTGTGCGACTACCCGATCTATTCCTCCCATGATTTTGTACACCTCTGTAAGCTCATCTCTCATCCTCCTGTGCTCCAAGGAGTCCCAGCCTGCTCGAACTCTCCCTGTAGCTCATGCACTCCAGTCCTGGCAACATCCTCGTCAATGTTAGATTCTCAAACAAAACCCGACGAGCAGATTATACATAACATCACCCCCCCCCCCGCCTCCTGCGCTCCAAGGAATAAAGACACTACGCTAAAAATGTTTGAACGGTTCAGCGGGCCAGGCCGCATTGGTGGAGGGAGTGGACTGGGTGACGTTTTGGGCCAGGACTGTTTTCGGTGAGGTACGTCAAGATGCATCGCTTTCTGTAAGCCAAGCATCTTTCCGTCAGGCATCCACAGATGTATTTTTAGCCTCACTGGTGTACTACATTCCAAAGGCAGATAGAAGTCAGGAGAGGGACTGATATAACATTAATGGTGCTCGTGGGCAGTCAGTGCAATTGACACTAGATCCCATTACACCAAGCATCGCGGACTCGGTGAGCTCTTAGTGTAACAACAGCCCCTCTCGGAGTCTGCAAGGCAACTTGCCGTGATCAAAGAAATGCCTTTGGGTTAGCGGTGCAACAGAAAGGCTTCTTTACAACTTCCTCGACTATATTGTGCACACACACACAGCCAACAGCTGCTGCACTAGACCTGAAGTGACTGGCGGGGCAGAATTTGTTTTAGAGAGAGATGCAGCAAAGAAGAAGACCCTTCGGCCCACCCAGTCCACGCCTCCCATCGGATCAACCGTTCACACCCGTTTTATGCTATCCTCATCAGCTCCCCACACACATGGATGGGGCAATTATCTTACAAACCCTGCACGTCTTTGGGATGTGGGATGAAACCCGGAGAATGATGGCACTCCTTCACTGCCCGCCGTCTGGGCTATCGTGTACCAGTCTGCTTCAGCCGACCAGACGGAATGAAAGAGCAGGGTTCTTCAATGGCACTCCCATTCCAAGATTCCACTTCAGGGAAAAGGGAACATCCTTGAGGAATTGGGGGGGGGGTGGTGGGGGGAGGGCAACCAGTAAATGGGGACATTCAGGGGTTGGCATCAATAAATGTGGGATTAGAGGAGGGCACTGGTAAATGTGGAATTAGGGGAGGGCACTGGTAAATGTGGAATTAGGGGAGGGCACTAGTAAATGTGGAATTAGGGGAGGGCACTGGTAAATGGGGAATTAGGGGAGGGCACTGGTAAATGGGGAATTAGGGGAGGGCACCAGTAAATGTGGAATTAGGGGAGGGCACTAGTAAATGGGGAATTAGGGGAGGGCACTAGTAAATGGGGAATTAGGGGAGGGCACCAGTAAATGGGGAATTAGGGGAGGGCACCAGTAAATGGGGAATTAGGGGAGGGCACCAGTAAATGGGGAATTAGGGGAGGGCACCAGTAAATGGGGAATTAGGGGAGGGCACTGGTAAATGATGGAGAAATGGAGCAAGAGGGCGGCACAGTGGTGCAGCAGTAGTTGCAGCCTCACAGCGCCACAGACCTGTGATGTGTGGAGTTTGCACGTTTCCCCCCCTGTGACCACGCGTGTTTTCTCGGTGCCCCGGTTTCCTCCCACGTCCGGCGCGGACTCCGAGGGCCCGTTTCCCCGATGTGTCTCTGAACTGACCTAAGTTAGTGCGAGGGGGGAGAGAAAGGTGAGACTGAGAGAGAGGGAGAGAGAGAGGGAAAGAGGGAGAGAGAGAGAGAGAGGTCGTGTTTTCTTCTCAGCTCTGCAGTTGAGAAGGATTGGAGCAGCCTTTCCAGGATTTTGCCGTTGGAGAGGGCACAGACCCAGGGGGGCTTCATAGTTCAACTTATTGTTGGGCTGTTGAAGCTTTTCTCTGGTCTGGGGAGCCTCCATCTGTGTGAAGATTCCTGAGTTTCTCCACATTGTCGAGGGTGCGGTTGGCGTTGGCGGATTGCCAAGAGTGCCTGTGATCTCCGTGGGCTGAAGTTGTGCGGTGTCTTTGTCGTTTTTGGCTCCGCTTCTCTGCCCTAAAGTCATTTTGCTCAGTGCGGCTGCCTGGCTTAATGTGAAGAAGGTACTTTTGCGTCCAGCGCGACTGGGATCGAGTTTCCCGTAAGCTGCTCTTGGCTGTGGACGAACCTGGGGACTTTCCTGCTTCAGCTGGAGGTTTCTGTTTTCTGCTGCCTGTCTTTGACTGTGACTGTCTCTGGGACTTAACTTGGAGCTGTGCTGCTGAGGTGCTTGGAGCTGGTTTGTGCCTCTGTGAGGATGGCGATGGAAGGGGCGCGGCCGAAGGTCCGGACCTACGCAGCGACGGCATCAGTGGCGGGTGCGAGGCCATCTGAGCTTGAGCCTCATGTTGACTTGGATGGGGACAGTTTTGGTATTTCTGTTCAAACTGGGCCTATGATGTCTAGGGGGGTAATTACGAAGGCCATGAATGAACTTCTTGGGAGGGGGGCTATTGTCTCTTCTGAGCTCGAAAGGGGAAAGGTGGAGATGATACTTAAGACCCGGGAGTGTGTGGCCCGAGCGTTGGAGGAGGGGTTCTCAGTGGGGGGGGTCCACGTACAGGTGGATCCGTGGGTATCCAGGGTGAGACCGGTTCTCCTGCGGAGCTGCCCCACTTATTTTTCGGATGCAGTGCTTATTCCACACCTGTCCAAGTTCGGGGAGGTGCGGTCTAAGTGCTTTAGGCTCTTGCATCCTGGGGGGGACCCGGAGGAAAAAGGGGTCTTCAGTTTCAAGAGGAGGGTGTTCATGAAGGTGGGTGAGGGGGATGGTGCCGAGGGGAGTTTTGAGGTGGTGCATAAGGGGGTACCCAGAACCGTGCGTTGGAGTTGGGGAAAGGCACGGTGTCATGCGTGCGGCGAATTTGGACATCTCCGTAGGGAGTGTCTTTTTCGCGGGGGCACTGCTAGAGGTTCTAGTGCAGTGGCCCAGGAAAGCGCTGCTGGCCCATCTGGGGTGGCTGGTAAAACCTCAGCGGCGCGGGGTGGTACTGCTGACCCGGCTGAGGTTGCCAGTTCTGCCTTGGTGACCCGGGGCGGCAGTGCTAAGCCTTCTGGGTCCAGAGGTTCTGCTTTGGGGACCCTGGGCAGTGAGAGCCCAAGCCCCCCACGTCCCCTACGTCTTGCGCCTGTGGCGGTGGATGGAGGTGGGGCGCAGGAGGAGGGGAGTGTTGAGGGGGGGTTTTGGGAGAAGCAGGGGAAGCATAATAAGAAGAAGGAGAGGGATAGGGCTGCCCAAGCGAAGAAAGTGCAATCGGGTGAGTTTGGCTCCAGTGTGGTGCAGACTGCACCTGCTGGGGCCCAGGGGGGAGTTGTGGTGGCTCGGAAGGGGGGAAAGAAGTCTAAACGTGTGGGTGGCAAAGTGGTTGGGGGTAATGTGGAGGCGGATGACCCTTCCCTTATGGAGGTTACCGCACCTCCGCATGCGAGTGGGACTAAAAGGAGGCATTTGCCTGGTGAAGAGGAGGAAGGGCGTGGGTCCAGAGCGAAGGGGATGTCTTTCTCCGAGCTTTCCACCACTGAGGTGGCTGAAAGTGGTCTTGACCCGGTGTCTTCTGGGTCGGTGGTTGGGCCTTCTCTTCATGGATCTACAGCGGGTGTCACCGGACTGGGTGCTGAAGTTGATTCCGGTGGAGTTGTGTCCACTGGGCGGGAGTCTGTCCCTTCATCTCAGGGGCCCTCTGAGGGAGTTATCTCGGCGGATGCTGTGGTTAGCTCCCTTGGGTGTGTACCCTCTGGGTCGGATGAGGTCCCCTCGTTTCAGAGGCCTACTGAGGGTGCTAGCACGGTAGATGACGTGGTTGGCTCCTCTGGTAGTGTGCCCTCTGTGACGGGGGATGGGCAGAGTCAGGCTGAGGGGGGAGTTTCGGGGGTGTTGTCGTTCAAGTCTGTGCTCCATATCAGTGCCAGTGGAGGTGCTGGGGGGCGGGATGCCTCACCGGATGAGTTGTCTGGGGTGAGGTTAATGGCAGGTGGTGATTCTCTGGGTGATGCCTGTGGAGAGGGCACTCTGGATGATGTGGAGGTCAGGGCTGTTATGGGACGTGATCCTCTTTCAGACTCCGAGGGTGCCAGTGTTCCACAGGCCCTGGGGATGCCTCTTGTTGTTGCTTCCCCAGGCCCAGAGGAGGAGGGTGATGGTAGCGGGCAGGAGCCCAGCCATTCAGAGGGCTGCGAGTCTCAGGTAGGGGTGCTGGGACCCACCCCCAGCATTGATCCGGGTGGTCGTGTCATGGCTGTGGAGGAGGATAGCGATGCGGCCAGTGGGGGGGGCTCAGAGTGTGATGTGTCAGACAGTTCTGGTCTTTCTGAGGTTGTTGATTCAGGTGCGAGCGGGTTGGCTGAGAGCCCAGACTCCAAGGCCGTGTCTGAGGCGAAGCTTATTGTTGAGGTGCGAGAGTTCTTAAAAATAAGTCGTGCTCCCAAAACATTATGGTGGGCCATTACAAGGAGATGGGAGGATTGGCCAGATGTGCGGGAGAGTCTCGAGGCTATCCTTAGTAACAAGGATAGTGGTCTTTCTGACTCGGATTTGGGGCAGTTTTGGGGTTTGTTGAAGGTCCTCAGAAAAGGACCTCCTGTGACTACAGGGAGTGTGAGGGTCACAATCTAATGTGTCTACACATTCACAGTAGCTACATTAAATTTAAATGGGAGTAGAGCGAGTTTTCGAAGATTTCAGCTCTTATCAGCCCTAAGGGAGGGGAGATTTGCAGTTTGTTATCTGCAAGAGACACATACCGTTGCTAGTGATGAACCTACCTGGCAACTGGAGTGGGAAGGGAGGGTTTATATGAGCCATCTCAGCTCAAAT
Organism: Raja brachyura; assembly: GCA_963514005.1. The sequence continues at coordinate 19,758,428 of OY740785.1, forward strand.
TCGAGTGGGGTGGCTTTTTTGTTGGCCCCAAATTTTCTGCCAAGCATTTTAAAAGTGCAGGAAGTGGTGCCAGGACGTTTGCTCCATCTGGCCGTGAGCCTGGATGGCATGCCGTTGCATTTCATTAACGTGTATGCCCCTAGCTCCGGCACGATGCAGGCCGGCCTGCTTCGGGAGGTGAATGCTCTGTTGGGCACTATTGATAGGGGAGAGTGTGTCTTCCTTGGTGGGGACTTTAATTGCACACTTGAGGTGCGGGACCGTTCTGGTACTCAGTGTGCGCCTGCTGTAGCGAAGAAGCTGAGAGGCTTGATTGGCTCCTTTGAGTTGGTTGATGTTTGGAGGGACCTTCACCCTGATTCCACTGCTTTTTCGCGGAGGTCTGAGGGCGGTGGTTCCCGCATTGATCGGTTTTATATTTCCCGAGCGTTTGTTTCCCGTGTCTCAGCGGCCTCAATGCGGCTGGTGCCGTGCTCGGACCATTGTCTGGTGCGTGTGGATTTCAATCCAGCGTGCGCTCGGGCTGGGTCCGCGTACTGGCACTTTAACAACAGGCTGCTGGAGGATCGGTGTTTCCGGGAGTCATTCACTCGGTTTTGGGTGAAGTGGAGAGAGAGGCAGAGGTGCTTCTCTTCCCTTAGGCAGTGGTGGGATGTGGGTAAAGCTCACATCCGTCTCTTTTGTAAGGAATATACATGGGGGTCGACTGGGAGGCGGGACTCAGCGGTCGCGAAGCTGGAGAGGGAGATACAGGACGCTGAGTCTCGCCTGGGTCAGTTTGGTGAAGACTCCAGTGAATGGGGAGAGTTTCAGAGGAAGAAGGAGGTTTTGAGGAGTCTGCTGCTTGAGCGATCTCGAGGCGCTTATGTGAGGTCTCGAGTCCAGATGCTGCACGAGCTGGACCGAGCGTCGCCTTTCTTTTTCTCTTTGGAGAAGGGGCGGGGAGCTCGAAAACAGCTCGTGGAGTTGCTTGCAGATGACGGCTCCTCTGTCACTGATCCAGAGAGGATTAATGCCTTGGTTAGGTCCTTTTATGGGACCCTGTTCTCTGCGGAAGGATTCAGTGTGGAGGCTCAGCAAGATCTGTGGGAGGGTCTACCGACCGTAGATAGGGGGGAGGCTGATCTTCTTGATGGCCCCTTATCTTTGGAGGAGTTGACTCGCGCCTTGCATCAGCTCAGGAGGGGTAAGTCCCCCGGGCTGGATGGGTTGACGGTGGAGTTTGTTAGAGCATTCTGGGACGTCCTAGGGGGTGACTATATGTTGGTTTTGGGGGAGAGCCTGGCGACTGGAGTGATGCCTCTCTCGTGGCGTAGGACGGTTGTTGTCTTGCTGCCTAAGAAGGGCGAACTCCGTTTGTTGAAGAACTGGCGTCCAGTCTCTCTCCTTTGCACAGAATATAAAATTTTTGCACGGGCAATGGCAAATCGCCTGGGCTCCGTGCTGCATCAAGTGATTCATCCTGATCAATCTTATACAGTCCCTGGCCGGTCCATCCAGGATAACATCCACCTGGTTAGGGACCTGATTCATTTAGTCCAGGGTACTGGTGAGTCAGCTGCTTTTCTGTCTCTTGATCAGGAGAAGGCTTTTGATAGGGTAGAGCATGAATACCTATTTGGGACGTTACAAGCGTTTGGGTTCGGACCACACTTCGTGGCCCGGGTCCGGCTTTTGTACGCTGCTGCGGAGTGTCTTGTAAAGGTTAATGGCGCGGTGCTATCTCCTTTTCATTTTGGGAGGGGGGTCCGCCAGGGGTGCCCTATGTCGGGCCAGTTGTATTCGGTCTGTGTGGAGCCGTTCCTGTGTCTTCTTCGGAGGAGGTTGACAGGCCTGGCCCTACCTGGCCCGCGGGTTGAGGTGATTCTATCGGCGTATGCCGATGACGTACTTCTTATGTTCACTGATCCTGGTGACCTGCGGAGGATGCGTGACTGCCAGGAGATATTCTCGGCTGCATCTTCTGCTAGGATTAACTGGAGTAAGTGCTCTGGACTTTTGGTGGGTCAGTGGCGGGTAGACTCCCTGCCGGAGGAGATGGCATTGTATGCGTGGAGTACCACGCACCTCCTCTATCTGGGGGTGTACCTGAGTCCCACTGAGGATGTTTGGCCGGCAAACTGGCAAGAGTTGGAGACGAAGGTGGTTGCTCGGCTGGGGCGCTGGTCAGGCCTGCTTGGAGTTCTCTCCTTTCGGGGGAGGGTGCTGGTCATAAACCAGCTGGTGGCCTCTATGTTATGGTACCGGCTGGCTACTCTTGTCCCGCCCTCTATATTTGTAACTGCTATACAGAAGAAGCTGGTGGATTTCTTTTGGGGAAATAGGAAGCATTGGATTTCCGCGGCGGTCCTGAGTCTTCCGTTAGAGGAGGGCGGCCAGTCCTTGGTGTGCGTGCGCACCCAGGTGGCGGCTCTCCGTCTCAGGACTCTGCGGAGATACATGTATGTAGAGAACCCTCCCAGATGGCACGCTCTGGCCACGTATTTTTTTCGTCAGGGTCGTTGCCTAAGGGGGGTCTCGCGGCTCCCGGTGGCGGGTGTCAGTCGACCCGCTCTAAGGGGCTTGCCTGGTTTCTATAGGGATATGTTAAGAGTGAGGAATTTGGTGGTGTTCAGCCAGAGTGTTGTTCCACGAGGAGAGGGGGATGTTGTGGCTGCGGGTGTGGCTGGTCCTCATCCTGTCATGGTGGTTGTCGAGGAGAGGTGCGAGCCTAGAGTGGTTCAGATAGAGCTTACCCCTGCTCCGTCAGATCTGCTCATCGGGCCTAGGCTTCGGGATATTTCTCGGCCTCCGGCTCCGCATAATCTGAGCTGCCTTTCTGAGATGACCAGCATGCCATTTTGTGATGCAAGGAGACGCGCACTGTACAGGATGCTCCTGCACATTCTGAACCACCGTGCCTTCGTCTCCCGTCCTGACTTACCATGGAGGACGGTGTTACCATCCGAAGGCGGCGGGGGGCCCCAGTGGGGGTCCTTCTATAAGGGAGTTGTACCCCTTTATATTGGGGACCTGGGGTGGAGAGTGCTGCATGGAGCGGTGGTTTGTAATAAACTTTTGAGTCGGTTCACGGGCTCGTCTGCCGCATGTATTTTCTGCGGAGAGGAGGAGACCGTATTCCATGTGTATATGGAGTGTGTGAGGTTACTGCCCCTGTACCAATATCTGAAGGGGCTGTTCCTCAAGTTCTGGCTGCATTTTAGCCCCACAATCCTGGTGTTTGGACACAAGGCGGGGAGTGGGGAGAGCCGAGTGTGGGGGGGGGACTTACCTGTCGGTTTGCTCCTTGGCCTGGCCAAGATGGCCATTCGTGGGTCCAGGCAGCGGGCGGTCGACGGTCTGGCGAGAGTCGGCTGCCTGCCCCTCTTTCGGGCCTACGTCCGTGCACGTGTGTCCCTGGAGAGGGAGCACGCGGTGTTCACGGGGACTTTGGAGGCCTTCCGTCAGCGCTGGTCGCCGCGTGGGGTTGAGGCGATTATAAATGAATGTACTGCTGTACTACAATGATCTGTTCATTATAGTGTGATTTTTGATTGTGTTTTGATGTGTTGTATTTTATGATTTGTGTTGAATAAAGTTTTTGAAATGAAAAAAAAAAAAAAAAAAAAGAGAGAGAGAGAAAGAGAGAGAGAGAGAGAGAAAGATGAGGAAGAGAGGGAGGGAGAGACAGGACGACGGAGAGAGAGGGAGGGAGAGAGGGAAAGGTGAGAAAGAGAGAGGGGGGGAGAGAGAGGGGTGAGGGTGAGAAAGAGAGAGGGAGAGAGAGAGCGAGAGAGAGAGAGAGAGAGGAAAACTGAGGAGAGAAGGAGAGCGAGAGAGAGAGGGAGAGCGAGAGAGAGGGAAAGCGAGAGAGAGAGAAGGAGATTGCGTCAGGCCGCTGACAAGGCCAGATTTTATTTTAGATCTGTTGCATAGCCTCAGTCCAGGAGCTGTGACAGGGTGGTGAGCGCTGGGGCTACTTTAGTGTGATGTTGGTCGAAGGGCACTGAGCCCAGATACGGTGTTGGCCCTAAATTTAGTGCAGTCACAAGGGGAGACTCTTTCAGTCAGCACATGTTGTGGTCACGGAGGCACGGAAACAGGCCATTCGGCCCACCTTGGCCACGCCGGCCATGTTGAAATATTGGGATCAGTCTGACCTGAAACGTCATCCAAAGAGTCAAAGGTCAAGAGAGTTTATTGTCATGTGTCCCTGATAGGACAATGAAATTCTTGCTTTGCTTCAGCACAACAGAACATTGTAGGCATTGACTACAAAACAGATCAGTGTGTCCTTCTCTGCAGAGGTGCTGCCTGTCCCGCTGAGTTACTCCAGCATTTTGTGTCTATTATTGAGGTATTGGGCTTGCCTCCTTAGCCCACGGTCCCCTAAACTCTCTCATCTATAGATCTACCGGCATTTCTTTTCTCCGACTGTCTGCTCCATCACGTACCATCACCGCTCTTTAGTCAGAGGGTGGTGAATCTGTGGGATTCTCTGCCACAGAATGGCTGTGGAGGCCGAGTCAGTGGATATTGTTACGGCAGAGATAGATAGATTCTTGATCAGTGCGGGTGTCAGGGGTTATGGGGAGAAGGCAGGGGAATGGGGTTAGGAGCGAGAGATAGATCAGCCGTGATTGATTTGGTGGGCCTAATGGCCTAATTCTACTCCTATCACATGACCCCCCCTCCCCTGCAATTTCCTCGGTTCCACAGGTGTGACTTGCTCCTCAGAAACCGTGCTGGTATATGGGGTGTGGGTGGCCCAGCAGCCTCTTAGCACCTTGAACAAGTAATACCGTAGGAGTCTGTCCCACTTGCATGCGATTTGCGTGTGTTTGGCGTGACCAAACAGAAGCGAAGTTCACACGAAGTTCACGCGAAGGTCGCGCTAAGTTCGTGCGTGATGTCATTTGCGTCATGCTTACCAATCAGCTGGGCAGGAGGCGGGCCGCTGGATTTTTGGCGTCACACAGCGTCGGGCGGTGATGTCATCACGCAACGCCACGCTGGGCGGTGATGTCATCACATAACACCACGCGCTAGGCGTACGCCGTCAAGACGCTGCGTACGACCGCAATGCGCCTGCGTGCCGACAGGCCGTTGTCGCACGAGGATTTCGGACACTGCCAGAATTTCGGAGACACGTGCGATGTCGGGACCAGCCCCGCACAACTCCGCGCTTCTAAGTGGGACCGGCCCCTACGTGGCCATACGCCTCAAGCGACCACAAGGTTGCGTAATTTGCGAGCCAAGGTCGCGTAAGTGGGACAGGCCCTTTAGTGTGGTGGTCATCCCCGAGGCTTCAGTGAACACACACCCACACACACTGAACTCTCGTTTATGATATTGTTTACAGTGTACCATGATTACATATTCTGTTGTGCTGCTGCAAGTAAGAATGTCATTGTTCTATCTGGGACATATGACAATAATACACTCACATATACATACACAAAAAACAGAGAATAATAGTGCAAAAAGACAAAACCAATGCCCCTTTGTCTATTGTAGTTCAGGGTCTATATGAGGTTGTAGCGTTTAATAGCCTGATGGCCGTAGGGAAGAAGCTGTTCCTGAACCTGGACGTTACAGTGTTCAGGCTCCTGTACCTTCTTCCCGATGCCAGTCGGGGTGAAATGAGTGTGGTCATGTGGGTTCATCAGTGATCATTTGCCAGAACGATGAAGGGAAGTGTAATAGTTTAGAGAAAGTGTG